>PVKP010011678.1:0-60637 GCA_004027715.1 Plecturocebus donacophilus | reverse complement strand
GCACCACCAAGGAGGGTGCTCACCAGGTACAAGGACCCATTGGCAAAGGGTCTGGGAGTGTCCTGTGGGCTGGGGGAATACTGAGCTGAAGTAGTGTAGAAGGGAGGGGGATATCTCTCATGCATCATTACCCTTCAGCCAAATATCACCAGGAATGTACCTGTAGTTGAATAAGTTGAGTTTATCACTCATTGTAGCAAGGGAGAATAGACACTATATGGAACCGTGGGGATCTCAGTAAGGGGGTGTTAGAAAGAGCCTGTTACAGGATTTGGACTTTGCTTGAGTAATTTAGGGGAAGGTCTAAGGCAGCAGGAGGTTGCTATGGATTGGGTGCCATCAAAAAGCAGGAATGTGTAATCCCAGCTACTCGTGAAGCTGAGGCAGAGAACTGCTTGAACCTGGGAGGTGGAGGTTGCAGTGAGCCAAGATTGTGCCACTGTACTCCAGCCTGGGTGACAGAGCAAGACAGACAGAAAGAAGGAAAGAAAAAGAAGGAAGGAGGGAGGGAGGGAGGGAGGGAAGGAAGGAAGGAAGGAAGGAAGGAAGGAAGGAAGGAAGGAAGGAAGGAAGGAAGGAAAAGAAAAAGAGAGATTGTTTTTAAACATTTTTAAAAATTGTACAGTATACACGATGTTTTGATATAGGTACATATTGTGGAATGACTAGATTAAGCTAATTAACATAACCTTTACCTCACATACTTATCATTTTTGAGTCAAGAATATTTAAAATCTACTGTCAGGCGTGATGTCTCATGCCTGTAATCCTAGCACTTTGGGAGGCTGAGGCAGGTGGATCATGAGGTCAGGAGTTTGAGACCAGCCTGACCAACGTGATGAATCCCCATTGCTACTAAAAATACAAACACTAGCTGGGCGTGGTGGTGCGTACCTGTAATCCCAGCTACTCCAGAGGCTAAGGCAGGAGAATCACCTGAACCAGGGAGGCGGAGGTTGCAGTGAGCCAGGATCACAACACTGCACTCCAGACAGAGCGAAACTCCATCTCAAAAGAAAAGAAAACTCAACACCACTTCATGATACAAAACACTCAACAAACAGAATAGAAAGGAATTTCCTCAACCTGATAAGACTGTCTGTGAAATGCCTACAGCTAACATCATACTTAATGGTGAAAAACTAACAACTTTCCCTCTAAGGTAAGCTCCGGGACAAGGGTGTCCACTCACCTCTTCTATTCAGCCTGAAACCGGAGGTTCTAACCAGGGCAATTAAGGAAGAAAAAGAAACCAAAAGCACCAACTAAACAGGAAGAAGCAAAAGTTTCTCCATCTCCACATCCAGCCTCTCCATCTCATGAAAACTGAAGCTGAACAGGTGACAATATCTCTGTTCTCGGAAGGATGGAGTTGTCAGCTGCTCTTTAAAGGCCCCATTCACCTGCCTTTTTCCCAACATCTCTTCTTGTTTTCAGGTCCTCCAGCTTGACTGGCGCTATCAAAGAGCTCTGGTTCCCTCTTCAGTGACCAGAACCTTGCTTGTTTTCTTTGCTTGCTGGGCAATGAGGAGGCTCCTGAAAGGGACTCTGATGTGGCACATGCTTGCGTTCTCGCTGTTGGCACTGATGCAGGACTTTCACACACTGCGGGTGACAGCTCTTAGCATACAGCTGCTGTAACTGCCCATCCACATGCCCTGCATGAGCCCACGCACACACAGTTTGTAGAGCCTGAGGGCTTTGTCTGGCTGTGGAGATAAGCACCTTTACTGGCTGTCTTCCCTTCCTGCTTGCTCACCTGCCTGCCCCAATCCTCAATCCATGTGTCCTGAGGTGGCCTCTCAGGTGACCTACCTGCCCTGGAATCCTTGTCTCAGAGTAATCTCCTGGAGAATCTAAAACTATGATAGATCATCATACTAGATCACGGAACCAATTTAGTGGATCTTGACCAGTGAATTAATAAAAATGAAGTCAGGGCTGGGTGCAGTGGCTCACACCTGTAATCCCAGCACTTTGGGAGGCCAAGGCAGGCAAATCGCTTGAGGTTAGGAGTTCAAGACCAGCCTAGGCAACATGGTAAAACCCCGTCTCTAGTCAAAATATAAAAATTAGCCAGGCATGGTGGTGCATGCCTGTAATTCCAGCTACTCGGGAGGCTGAGGCAGAAGGATTGTTTGAAGCCGGGAGGCAGAAGTTGCAGTGAGCTGAAGTCTCTAGGAAATAGAGTGCACTCTGCATTTGTTTTCTTCTCAGAGTGTGTACTGGGTCATGTAAACTCCATCTCTCAGGACGGAACAAATGCAAAAATATTTAGGAAAACTCTGCTCTAAAGAGTTTTCATTGTTTTTTTAAACAACAGTCAGGTCAACATATGACCTTCAGGGTAAAATAAAAATGCTCCACTTGTCTATAATACACGAAAGACAGAACAAAAAGCTGTGCTAGGTTTTTCTGGATTGGAGGATGTTTCCCCAATCTCCACCATCCCGATTTTGTGGTCATTTAATATTAGAAAAGTTTACAATAACTATCCTTCTAAGAGTCTGTTGAAAATGAGTTCTTTACATTGCTGATGGGATTATGAACTGAACTGCTGGCTTTCAGTCAGCAGTCCTATAAATCCCTGGATTTATGCTAAGAAAAAAGAACACAAAAGAACCACAATGTGGCATGCAGAATAATGCACGCTGCAGTGTTACCCATTCAGTTAAAAAGTGAAAGCAACTTCGTGTCTGCATCGGAGAGGCCAGGGTTCCTGACGAGAGGCTTTCAAGTTGAGTTTGCAGAGCACTTTGCAGAAAGACTGAGGAAGAGTCCCTCGTTTATATCAAAAACCTCCCGGAATGCTGGTGAAGACTGGGGCGCTTTAGGTTCCTCGGCGGCAGCTTCACCGAGCGGGGAGCTGGGTCCCCTGCTCCTCTCAGCTGCCTCTGTTCTCCCGAGAGGCTTGCTGGAGGGCCAGCAGTTCAGCGAGAGCTCAGAACAGGCCAGCTCTCACACGGATTCCAGTAGTCACTGAAAACTTGGCTCAGCACAAAAAAAAAAGCAGAGTTTTGTCGAATGCCACCGGGAGGCGAAGCGGGGAGGGAGGTGCAGGCAGTTAGAAGGTTCCAGAAAGGAAAGTGGTCCTTTAAGTGCCTGACACCCAAGACTACAGCGGACCTGTGGCCAGCGGGGACACAAAATCCACAGGTGGGGTTTTTTAACAGCTTGTTCTTAAAAGAGTTTCCCAGACCACACGGTAATGAGCACTCAGGTGTCTCAGGTCCACGGAGGATTTAATAGATAAAAGCCTGGGTCGTCTCGAAATCGTGCTTGTTAAGTTTAAATACATGGACTGAAACGACGAGAACCCGGAGCGTGGAGAAGACGCTAGAACTGCGGGGCGATCCCTGAGGGCTGGGACTGGGGACTGGGCAGGAGCTGGCGGGGTGCGCTCGGCGAAAGGGGCCTGAGACCAAGCGCCCCGTGGGCCCGTGCTGCCAGGTCTCCCGCCCCGACACCCCGCCAGCAGGAGCGCGCGCGCAGGCCCCGCGGGCCCGAGAGCTCGGCCCGGGCGGGGCCCCGTGCTCTCCCCGCGCCGGGGTGTGGTTCCTGCGGCCGGGCCGGGCCGGGCGGGGCGTGGATTTAAGGCTCGGGCCGGCCAGACCCGGCTCACTCGCGCCCCCGCCGCTGCCCCCGCGCCCCGCCATGGAGAGGCCGTCGCTGCGCGCCGTGCTCCTAGGCTCCGCGGGGCTGCTGCTCCTGCTCCTGCCCCTCTCCTCTTCCTCCTCTTCCGACACCTGCGGCCCCTGCGAGCCGGCCGCCTGCCCGCCCCTGCCCCCGCTGGGCTGCCTGCTGGGCGAGACCCGCGACGCGTGCGGCTGCTGCCCGATGTGCGCCCGCGGCGAGGGCGAGCCGTGCGGGGGCGGCGGCGCCGGCAGGGGGTACTGCGCGCCGGGCATGGAGTGCGTGAAGAGCCGCAAGAGGCGGAAGGGTAAAGCCGGGGCAGCAGCCGGCGGCCCGGGAGTGAGCGGCGTGTGCGTGTGCAAGAGCCGCTACCCGGTGTGCGGCAGCGACGGCACCACCTACCCCAGCGGCTGCCAGCTGCGCGCCGCCAGCCAGAGGGCCGAGAGCCGCGGGGAGAAGGCCATCAGCCAGGTCAGCAAGGGCACCTGCGAGCAAGGTGGGCACGAGCGCTTCCCGCGAAGGGCACATCCGACGGGGCGTCCGCGGCGTTCTCGCCCCCGCGCCGTTTTCACCGCGACTCCCTCACGGGCATCCGAGGAGCCAGATGGGAGGGAAAGAGTTGGCAGCCGCGGGATGGCGGGAGTGGTGGGCGACGCCTCCCCTTCTCCTTTTTGGTAGTTTTATTTTGAGTTTGGTGCGTACACCAAGAAAGTGAGAACTCGTAGGGCTGGGTGTATATATAGAAAAGATTTTCCGAGACCTCAGACTTCCCTATTGCCAAAGCCACCCAACTCGTGCTGACATCTGTCAAGTCAATTCGCAAGAGCTGCAAACCCAGAGATGTCAATTTCTCGTCATTCTTTCTTGGCTTGGAGATGTAGAGAGAGGTGAAGTCAAGAGATGAGGGAAAGGAGTTTGACAAATTTTCTTTCTTTTTTTTTTTTTTGAAACAGCCTGCTCTGTCGCCCAAGCTGAAGTGCAGTGGTGCTATCATGACTCACTGCAACCTCTACCTCCTGGGCTCAAGCAATCCTCCTACCTCAGCCTCCCCAGTAGCTGGGACTACAAGCCTGTGCCACCACGCCTGGCTAATTGTAATTTTTGTAGAGATGGAGTTTCCCTATGTTGCCTAGGCTGGTATCGAACTCCTGAGCTCAAGTAATCCTGGCCTGGTGGGATTACAGGCATAAACCACCACGCCCAGCCCTGATTTCTTTGTATTGAAGAAAATAGTCCACTTACTAAAAGTTACAGGTTCTCAAACAGTAATCTAACTAGCTAATTATTTGTGGACAAAAGTACAATACAAACTTTTTGAAGAATATTTTTGTGATGCACTTTGTTGTGAACTTCTGACCATTTTGTTTTTCCTTCCTGTGTCTTTGATTTGTATTGTTTTGCATAATTTGTCCCCAGGATGCACTGTTCAGCAGAAATGTCTTTGAGATTATGTTTGTTTATTTTATTCCAACCAAGTCCAAGCTTGCCGTAAATGAAATAAGAAAATAGTCTGGACTTGTAAACACACACACACACACACACACACACACAGACATACACAGACATTTTAACTCTAATGCCTGAAATAACATTTTTCCATTAGCAATATTTTCAAGGGAAAGTCAGACATCCAATGTTGGCAGCTCCTGGTCCTAGCCAAGGCAGAAAAGGGAAGGAAGGCAGTTCTGAGATTACAGAAGCTGTTGCTTCTTTAACACAGTTCAGACTTTCTCCAGAATTTCAAAATTCTTTCTTTAGAGCTTTTCCCAGAAATCCACACACTAATAGGTTGTATGTCATCAATTTCAGAATTCACTATTGAAAGCCTTAAATTGTGTAATTCACTATTAACTATTTGTGGTATCATCACCTTAAACTTAGAAAATTGCAGCCCAAAATAATCTGTATGTGTTTCCAATAGAAACAGTTATTTGTTACTTTGGATCTCATTTGTCGGTCACATCATGAAAAGAGAAATGTGCATTATTTAAGAATTTATTCCAAATATTGAGATTTTCTTATAAACATTACAATAGGGAACTTTCCCCATAGTTTTTTTTTTTTTTTTTTCCAAAATGAAAAAAAATACTTTGCTTATCAGAGCAGAAGATTAGCTTGGTGATTGTTCAAGTGTTGTCAATTTCTAATCTATAGTTAATATTCCTTTTTCTCACCTGCTACATACATCTCCAAACACTCACACAGTCTGATTATAAAATATCAAGACTGACAGTCATGTAGAACCAGTTTCATAACCTCATTATCTCATAACACCCAGCTCCTCAGTACCTCTCAGACTGCAAACCCTTTGAGGGTTCCAGCCCAGCTTTTCTTTATATTTGGGGAAATGTTAGGGAAAACAGCATCTAAAACTGGAAACTTTGACTTAAATTAGCCTTTTCTTCTCCTCCTAAATTGAGAGAGATGAGGTCTAAATGGCAGAGACCATTTATAGGAGAATGCCAAAGAGCAGAAGAGAATGTGAACTCTTTCCCACAGCAGAATCTTTCCACAGCAGAGACAACATAGTGATCCCTATCATGTCCCCTAATATATTTCTTCTGACTCCTGGATGGGTTTTGACAATTATAGAAGCAAGCTGGACAGAGTGTTATTTACTTCTGTGCCATTTCATACTGGGGCTTTGCACAGAATAGGAAATGCATCGTTAGGTTCCTCTAGTCCTTTCTATTCTCAGGAGAAACTTGAGTTATGCTTGTGTGTAACTTGAGTGGGGGCCCAAGAGGGGCAGCCTGGTGGGATTCAGCCACAGTGGTGTGGTTCAATCTGCCTCCTGGACTTTCAGTCCCATTTAACATGCATTTACTGAGCGACTAACTTGAATCAGCACTGTAGTAGTGCTATATACCAGGGATGCACAAAACAGATCTGGTATTGCTGATTAAGAAAGTATCTGGGCCAGGAGCAGTGGCTCACGCCTACAATCCCAGCACTTTGGGAGACTGAGGGGAGCGGATCATCTGAGGTCAGGAGTTCGAGACCAGCCTGGCCAACATGGCAAAACCCTATCTCTACTGAAAATACAAAAAGGAGTCCGGCGTGGTGGTGGGTGCCTGTAGTCCCAGCTACTTGGGAGGCTGAGGCAGGAGAATCGCTTGAACCTGGGAGGTTGAGGTTGTGGTGAGTCAGGATCACACCACCGCTCTCCAACCTGGGTGACAGAGCGAGACTCCATCTCAAAAACAAAACAGAAGAAAAGAAAATATCTTTACAAGTTACAAACTCACCTCCCAGAGCACTTGCCCTGGAGCTCATCCCTGTCTTCCTCTTTTCTAAGATCACCACTTACCTACCGGGGAAGAGACCCTGGTCTGCTTGTTTTCCGTACCTCTCTGGCAGGAGGGAAAGCCATCTGCTTGAAAATATGTCTGAAAGATAATCAGCAAATAATTTCAAATCTTGGAACTGTCATTATGAATTTAGTGCCATTCAGTGGTATTGAGGTCCCTGAAGTCATGGGTAACCAGAAGGGGGGAATTTGAAGATTCCGTTAAATAAAAAGAAGTTCATACAAAGAAGGTAAGGTATAAAATTTCATAGTTGGAAGAGAACATGGTGCTTCTCTATTCCAATTATTGGTTATACCTTTTGTTCATGGTCTTTGAAATCTGAGCTCTTTGGCAATCCCATTTCAGCAGCTTTGGTCTCATTAGGTACCATCCGTTCTCCCTCAGAATTCATTTTCACTTGTGGAATCAGAATGCCGTTCTTAAGGGTCTCCCTTCTTAGTATCTGTAGGACCAAGTTCAAACTACCTAGCGGGGCAAAACAGGGCCTTCACAGTGTAACTCCATTCTATTATTTTGACCTCTTCTCCCCAACCTCCATTATGCACTAGCCACAGCGAGTGCCTGATGTTCACACTTCAGCATGCATGTCTCTATGCTTTTGTGCCTTTGTAGATGCTGTGCCTTCTGCCTGCAATGCCTCCCACCTCCACACGCACCACCTCCTTCACTTCCTTTATATGCTTTGAACTCTTACCTATGATCCTTTTGTAGTTCATAAGCATGATGACTAAGTGTTCATACACATGTGTGAGGTGTGTCACCCTTGAGGTGTATGCCTTCTTATGACATTGGCACATTACCTGTCTGACATGAAAGAAAAAAATAAGAATTTAAAAAACGAACTCTTACCTAGCCTTCAAGGATCAGCTCTGTCACTTTCCCTGTGAAGCATTCTGACTTTCCCCCGCCCCAAAATAATGTATTCGTTCTTCTAGGGCTATGCATCCAGCCATTGTTTCAACTAATATTTATTGTATGCATCTGTGTGTCTGTACGTAAGAGGCAGTATAGCAGAGAAGTTAAGATGAGGCGTTCTCAAGCCGGACACCCTGGGTGTGAATCTTGACCATTTAGCAGCTATAGCCTTGAACAAGTTATTTGACCTCTCTGCCCAGGGTCACTTGTAAGATAGGGATTATGACCATATCTATCTCACAGGGTTGTCATGAAAATTAAATGCCATGAACATTACTCATAGAAAGCATTCAATGAACATTAATTTTTGTCATTATTAACATGAAAGCTCCAGGTGAGAAGGGAGATTTTGCTCCCTCATATAGACCCAAGGACCTAGATAAGTGCCTGGTATGTAATATGTACTTTAAATACATGAATCAATGAATGAATGAACCTATGAATTGGCTAGGCACTCTCCTAATCTCAGGGTAAGGAGCCTTGAATAAGATCTACAGAAACAAGGAAACAGACATTTTCACACAATGTGTATATGCTGTGAAGGGTGTACAACAGAGAAATCAGATAGAGACTCGAGATGAATGAGCAGTATTAAGATGGGTGGAGCCATGCTAAGAACGCTTGGGAGGATTTCAGCAAAAGGAACAGCAAGGCCATGGGCCCTGAGTGGAGAACAAGTTTGACTAGCATAGACCTTCCCCAGCTACCTCAAAAGCACTCTTTGAATGTCTGTCTTCCCCACTAGACTGTAAGCATGGTAAAAGAAGGATTTCATCTTATAATTCCTTATCAACACAGTGTCTGGCTAATAGTTGGGCACCTCATAAATATTTGTTGATTAACAAAGGAGGCCAGGCGCTGTGGCTCACAGCTGTTATCCCAGCACTTTGGGAGGCCAAGGCAGGCAGATCACGAGGTCAAGAGATCAAGACCATCCTGGCCAACATGATGAAACCCTGTCTCTATTATAAATACAAAAATTAGCTGGGCGTGGTGGCAGGTGCCTGTAATCCCAGCTACTTAGGAGGCTGAGGCAGGAGAATCACCTCAATCCAGGAAGTGGATGTTGCAATGAGCCAAGATTGCACCACTGCACTCCAGCCTGGCAACAGAGCAAGACTTCATCTCAAAAAAATAAATAAATAAATGTTGATTAACAAAGGAATCCTCTTAAGAAAACACCTTCCCATTTGGAAATGTAGGAAAGTCACTCTCCTGCCGTCTATTCTCTTTTCTCCTGGCATCTTCTGCCTTCCTAAAGTCTAGGCCAGGGAATTCATCTGACATTGACTTGCCTTCCTGTCCATCATCAGCAATCCTGAACTCTAACATTGAATGATAACTGTTTCCCCCAAATCGCAACATCTCCATGTCCCCTTGCTGAGTATAATTAGATCCAGAGCAACAGAAACTGCTTTGTACATGGAAAACGCTTCAGTATAGATTTTGATTTTCAGGAACTCATTTTTTTTGAAGAATTTTAAACTTCCATTCTTTGAGAAGCTCAATTTAGACTCACTAGACTCATTTTTATGTTGGTAATATCTCACTTAAATGCCCATGTTCTGCTACTATCCTTTCAGTAAATTTATGAACTTCATTGCAAGTTGAAACAAAGGGGTTTCAAATTAAATGAAGTCGTTAATTGTCTGGTTTATCTTGGGGGAGTACAAGTCAGTGTAATACTTCATTAAAGTAACACAGTAGTACCATGAGGACTGTCAGAGAGCCAGAGGAGGAGACCCAGGTTTGTGGAGGAAGAGCCAGGAATCACTTAGTGGAAGAAAGATGTCCTGACTGAGATAGGAATAAGAAAGAATTGGCTGGAGGAGAGCTAGCATAGAAGTTGTAGTAGTTAGATTGGAGATAAGAAGAAAACACTGTATATATACAGTAGAATACTATTCAGCCTGTAAAAAGAAGGAAATATTGTCATTTGCCACAACACGAGGGGACATGAAAGACATTATATTAAGTAAAAAAAAAAAGCCAGGCACAGAAAGACAAATGCTACGTGATCTCACTTATATGTGGAATCTAAAAAAGTCAAACTCGTAGAAGCAGAAAATAGAACAGGAGTTACCAGGGACAGGGTTAGGGGCAGGGGACGGGACTGGAGTGATGTTGGTCAAAGGACACACAATTTTGGTTAGAACGGAGACATAAGCTCAGGAGATCTATTTTCCCTTATGGTGACTATAATTAACAACAATATATTATATACTGTAAAATTGCCAGCCTGGCCAACGTAGTGAGACCTCGTGTCTCTATAAAAAATCAAAAAATTAACTGGGTGTGCTGGAGTACACCTGTAGTCCCAGCTACTTGGGAGGCTGTGGTGGGAGGATTGCTGGAGCCCAGAAGGTCAAATCTGCAGTGAGCCATGATCATACCACTGCACTGCAGCCTGAGTGACAGAGCAAGACCTTGTCTCAAAAAAAAAAAGTTCTAAGATAGTAGACTTCAAGTGTTGTTACCACATACCAAAAAAAAAAAAAAAAAACTGTGTGAGGTAATGCATATGTTAAACAGCCTGATTTAGCCATTCTAAAATGTCTACATGGCAGGATGCGGTGGCTCACGCCTGTAATCCTAGCACTTTGGGAGGCTGAGGTAGGTGGATCACCTGAGGTCAGGAGTTTGACCAGCCTGGCCATCATGGTAAAACCCCATCTGTAAAAAAAATAAAAAATAAATAAAATGTCTACATATATCAAAACATCATGTTGTATACCACAAATATATACAGTTTTCACTTATCAGTTAAAAATATTTTTAAGAGAAAGGAGATGACCAGATCATAGCCAGCAGAAGGACTCACATGTGGTTTGGTGGGACTGCCTGGGGAGAAGGAGGCAACTGGCCACGTGCCAGAGCCCAGTGACAGGTGAGAGCCTGTGACCCCGTAAGGAGCTGAGACACTGTCACAGAGCAGTGGGAGCCGGAGCGATGAGCTGGATTTGTGCTTTTAGGAAAGCTTTGTTGGCAGCTATTGGGAGAACGGATTGGAAGGGGGTGAGAACTGCAGTCAGAGACTCCCATAAGGAAGCTGTTACTGTAATCCCAGCAACAGATGCCTACACTCCTTCCCAAGACCTGTTTCCCTCTTACGTCTTAGAAGTGTTGTCAAATCCGGGTTCCCAGCCTGCCGTGGCAAGCTGCTTGCCACTTGGGAGTGAAAAGCCCTTGAGGAGCTTTCTCTTACTCAGTGACTGCTCAGAAATTGCCCTCACCCCACTTGCTTTATTAGCCGGTCCTGCCTCCAAATTACCACCACTTGCTCATTTCAGGAGTCTCTTCCCCCTCAAGTCCCTATCCCTCTTTCTCTCTGCTTTCAGATCAGAAACAGAAAAAGTCACATTCCCTAAGAGTCTGCTTCAGTCCAATAGAAATGCTTTAAAAATTTTTCTGGCCTCACCTCAGCTGTCCTTATTGAGCACAGAAATTTCTAGAATGTTGAGTGAATTGCTGGTTCTTTATTATCACTTTGTCCAGTTTCAATCACTGCATTTTAGGAAAGATTTGAAAACTGAAGGGCAGAAAGTGGGGTCTTAAAGGACTTAGGATTCTTTCAGAGGAAAGTAATCTAAAGAACAAGTTAATGTTTCTTCATTGTTTGGGAATTAGTTATTAAATGGAAGGTGCCTGTCAAATTTTTCTCTTAATACATTTCTTCAGGAGGACGGCATTAAATAGCCACAAGGCACGTTCAGATGATACATGAGGAAGAACTTTCCAGTAAAAACTGTTGAATAGGATACCATATTCAGGCAGAAGTCAGATTTTTTGGGAGAGCTGAGAAATAACTTGAGGGGGAGGGGCCATGTCTGGGGGAAGATTTTATCATTTTTAAATCTTTCAAACTATACAGCCCTGAGATGGAATGATTAAGCTGAGCAGGCATTTATTAACATCCTGAAATATGATTTCCATTCTGTCCCTAGAGCCTGCCCTCAGGGTCCACTGTAGACTGGCCTTCTAGAAGAAACTGCCTTATAAGGCTCTCTGGGATAGTTCAGTGACAGAACACCCTTGGATGGAGTCCAAGGCCAGCCAGCCTTCCCTGATTCAAAATTCCTCCCCACAGTGGATGAGATTATGATGCTTCCTTTACCTCAAGCCACCCCTACCCCACAAAAGATCTGACCTCATCTGTGTTTTTCATTGTTAGACAAATAACATCTTGTTTTCAGCAGCTGGGGAACCCTGAATTATCGTCAAAAGCACTTTTAAGCCAGGGAATATGAGTGTAACCTTTTTTTGAAATTTAGGAGTGGCACAATTGAAAGCTTTGAAATGGAAGGAGACTTAGGTGTATGAGAATTAATAAGCCCGCTTATTTCAGGCAATTTCAGAGATTTCCCAGTGAGTCTTTTATGGGTAGGGTAGCAGTGGAGGACTAGAAACGTCCAAAGGAAGCTTCCCCCAGCCTGTTGCTTATGGCTTTTCCATATCAATCCAGACCCTCCCCTCCACCAGGCCTCTGAGAGAAAATGAGACCAGAAGAAAAAAGCCAGGGTGATAATGAAGGGGAAAAAATGTTTATTTATTTTTACTTAAAATTGATGTGTTAAATAGTTCTATTTTATCTCAAGTTGGATTAATGGCAAAATGATATGGCCCTTTTGAAAAAGCTAATGTGTTGAATTGCCTTTACTGTTTTACAGAGGATAGCAGGGCAAGATTAATTAGAAACAGTGGGAGCTAACAATAAGCCTCACCCCCCCACCCCCAATCAATGTCCCTACCAGGGAGAGGGTTACCAGGGAGAGGAGCAGTCCAGAGAATCCAGGGAGGGGCCGCTGATCTCAAAAGCAGACCAGAATTGCAGAGAAGTTTTGTGTCTGAAAAATAAGAAAGGTTCATTTCAGGTGAAACAGACCTAGGAACCCTGTGTTGACAAAGCCCAATTCATACGTTGTGAAGTTCCCACAGTAAAGAGCACTGTCAAGGCCAAGACCAACCCAACAGATTCAAAGTAGGCTTGGACACTGTGAAAAAACAACCCCCTCAAACCTTCAGGAGAATGTATATCATAAATGAAGGTACAGTTTCCTACCTTCGCAGGATTATTGAGAAGGTCAAATTACATAACATCTGAAAGCACCTGTAAACTATGCGGACTATGTGGCACCAGATAACGGTAAAGAATCCTTAACTAGACTGTAAACGCCTTGGGGGCAAGGACTGCATCTGCCTCATGCTTTGCAGTGAGTGATAATGACAACTTGTGAAGTACTTCACAATTTGCTAAGGGCTTCTGTGGATTTTCCTCATTTGCTACTCACAACAACCCTGGAAGGTAAGGGGAATTACTATCCCAAATTCCAAATAAAGACACTGCAGGTCAGACATCACACAGCTGATAAATAGCAATTCCAGTACTTAATCTAGGTATTCTACTACAGCTTTGCTATTCAAAGTGTAGTGTATAGGCCAGCAGCATCGACTCTCTGTGCTGTCTTTCTTTTTTATAAACTCGGAATTATTTCAAAATAAGTTTCCAGCCGAAGAGATTCAGAAGAGTCAAACTCTTACGTGTGAAAAAGTTTTAGGAAGACTTTCCTGAATTTATTTTGCTTATATTTTGTTTTTGATGAAGGAGCAAGGGGGATCTATGATATACTTGGGTCTAAATAGATCTAAAAGAGCTCTTTCATTAGCATAAAATAAACATTATGATAACAAAGTTTATGCCAGAGTTGAGATGGCTTTTTATGGTACATATGGTGTGCCTTATAAAAAATGTCATATTCGATGAAAGATGGTATTTCTTAAAATGAATGAATGTCTCTGAGGTGGCTAACATTAGTCCTTCCATGGCCAGATTAGAAATCTTAGTGCCTGGTCAGGCACAGTGGATCTTGTTTGTAATCCCAGTATTTTGGGAAGCCAAGGTGGGAGGATCGCTTGAGCTCAGGAGTTCAAGACCAGTGTTATATATAAATTTTCGGTGCCACAAAGGAAGTAGCACTCGAATATAAATGTTCTCAGCAAGGCAATTTACTTCTATAGTAGGGTGCATCTCACAGATGGACAATGGCGAGCGCACACCTGGACAAGGGAGAAGAAAAGGTTCTTATTCCTGACGCAGGTAGCCTCTACTGCTGTGTCGTTCCCCTACTGGCTAGGGTTGGACCACACAGTCTAAGCTAATTCTGATTGGCTACTTTAAAGAGAGCAGGGGTATGAGACGGAGTGATGGGGTGGGTAGTTTGGTGGGAAGGATGGTTATGGAACAGGTCAGAGCAGGTGACCAGGGGTGACTTAGGTCAGAGCAAGTGACCAGGGGAACAGATGTGAACTACTGATTAGAACTGGTGGGAAAGTTTTTTACAAAAACTAGAGGCAAGGGGGCGAAGAGAACCAGGAAGTTAAACTTTAAAATGGAGAATTAAAGAATAAGAGAGCTGAACATACTGACATTCTGATTCTTTGAAGAGAAACTTGGAGTTCACTATATCTAACAACCAGCCTGGGCAACATAGCGAGACCTCATCTCTACTAAAAGTAAAAATAAAATTTCTAATTAGCCAGGTATGGTGGGAAGCACCTGTGGTCCCAGCTACCCGGGAGGCTGAAGTGAGAGGGTTGCTCAGGCACTGACACCAAGGCTGCAGGAAACTATGATGGCGCCACTGCACTCCAGCCTGGATGACAGAGTGAGACCATGCCTCAAAAACAACAAAAAAGAAAAAAGAAATCTTAGAGGCTGGCAGGGCTCGGTGGCTCATGCCTGTAATCCCAGTGCTTTGGGAGGCTGATGCAGAAGATCACTTGAGGCCAGGAGTTTAAGACCAACCCTGGCAACACAGTGCAAGACTCCGTGTCTACCAAAAAAGAATAAAAAATTAGCTGGGCTTGGTGGTGTACCTGTAGTCCTAGCTAATTGGGAGGCTGAGGTGTGACGATCACCTTCACCTCAGAAGGTCAAGACTGCAGTGAGCTATGATTGTGCCACTGCACTCCAGCCTGGATGACAGAAGGAGACCCTATCTCAAAAAAAGAGAAATCTTAGAGCCCAACCCTTCAGTTGCCATCAAGAGGCTCTTGAAGGATCAGCCAGTGTGCTTGAGGCTGCTGGCATGAATATTAGTCCAAGAAAGACCTCTTGGAGCATAATGTTTGCATGTGCTGTTTGATCATTTTCCAGGCCTTTCTAGTAACTCTGAGTAGGGCAGAGGAAAAGAATCACTAAGATAACTGTCAAACATGCTCAAGTATTCACTTTCACCTGAGGTTTAACCCTGAGTGTTGACCTTGACCCCTGACCCAAGCTCTGCCCACCATCAATTTTCCCAGTTTGAGTAATATTTAGTCCACATCTAAACTATGAACTAGGGCTACTCTCTGGAAGGAATTTGCACTTTTTTTTTTTAACAAGCGTATTTTTGTCAGCCAGGTGACAACTTGCAGAAGGAAAATTCATGCAGGGGTTTGAAAACTCAATTAAGCATAATCCATTTAGACTTTCTGAGGGAGAAGGAAAAAAAAAAAAAAGAGGGCTTTCATATTCTTACAGGCAGAAGGGCAGCTGACTCCAATCATCCTGTTCTTTCATGTTGTTTTTCGGGAAGTCTCCAGCTTCTACAGAGGTTTGTCTTTTTCTCTGAGTAAGAAATGCTCAAAGACAATTTCATTTACATTACCACAGATTAGTGGGCCAGTGGTCAAGTGGTTGAATTGGGAAAGCTTTAGATCTGACATCTGTTCTGCTCTCTTCTGGCCTGACCTCAAGCAAGGGAGAAAAAATTATCAAGAAATAGATCTCCTGGAACATGCAGAAGGTTTTGAAAGAGACCACACAGAAATGAGGCTTCAGGAATTTTTTAGGGCAGCCCAAACTTGCAGGATTCAAAGCCTGCTCCTTCTCCATGGGAGCTTTCAGAACTTTTTGCTCCAGGGAACAGAAATCCAAAAGTGAATTTCAATAGCAGATACAGTAATTACACTGCACCTCTGGCTTCCAAAGGATCCCCACCCCAGGAAGCCATAAAGCATTTGATGGAGAATGAAATGCTCGTGCAGCAGTGCTCTCTGAGTGAGAGAAGGGGAGATGAGAGACCCGTGCAGCAAGGCTGCTTAGTAGAAATGCTCAGCTCAGTGGGAGAGGGCAGGCTGGGGCAGAGATCAAGATGCCGCCAGATATTTGATAGGCCAGGGCTTTGGAGCCAGAGCCCTCTCTGCTCTGTTGTGTCTCAGATCAGAGCCTCGGAGCAGGACGGAAAAGTTGATCTGACTTACTTGGCTCTTTCTGCACCGCTGGGCCTTTGGTTCACTAGAAAATAAATGGCAGGGCAGGGCAGGCCTGTTCTGGACCCAGTTGCAATGTGGCAAAGTGAGCAGTTCATCCGTCTTTCCCACCTCCCGATGTCCCCTCATCTGAGGCTTCTTTCTTTACACCCATTTGGCCTGGCCTGTTACTACATGCTGCCCCTTTTTCTTGTCTGACTGAACTCAAAGAAGTGGGATTTTCTTTCTCCATCCACCCCTCAACGCTTTCTTAGTTACAGAGCTTGGCCAGTAACTTTATAAATGGTTGAGTCCTGCTCAATCCACTCCTCCTAACTCCATCCCGGATTTAGGAGCCATACCTGACATTTGCCATGAGAGAGCAAATAAGCAAAAACTTGACATGACACCTCTGAAAGTCAGCCGGCTCAGTCCATGACATCCAGTGTCAGTCCTTTTTTTCTTGACACTCCCTTGGGATGAAGTTTTTCACATGTCTTAGGATCATAATCTACCCCATATACCAGCCTCAAACCTATCACCCTTTTTAGGACAAGCCCAAGGAGTAGGAGAGATAGCTACAACCCCATGTGACTGTGGGCTCAAACAGTCTCCAATGCTTATCCCAGGGCTGTCCCTTCCAGTTACTTTCAACTCTTTGTGCCAGGTCACCCAAAAGCCAAGATTGGCTGGTATACAAGAGGAAATACAGCAGAGTGGTTAAGGAGATGAACTTTAGAGTCACACCACCTGGGTCAAATCCTCACTCTGCCACTTAACTATTTGTGTGACCCTAACCTCCTTCATGATTTTTTTTATCTGCAAAGCAGGTATAATAACAATGTTGTTATACTTAGAGTTTGGGGAAGTTAAGTAAGGTAATACATGAGAAACATTGGAACCTGGTACATAGTGGGGTTTCACTAAATGCTGTTTCATTTCCATTTTTATCATTATTAGCATTATAGAATCAAGTATGAATTAATGGATAAATGTCTTGCTGGTGTCTTACTTTGACCCGCCTAAACACAATACTGCCTCATGTGTTCCCAGGTTTGATTTGAAACCTATGTTCAGACCTGTGCAAACACAGTAACAGGATAGTGTTTTTACAAAGAAAATTCCTGGGAACTTCCAACTTGCTCTGCAAGGATTCTAGAACAGGGAGTTCTGCCCATCTCTTGAGAGATCCCAGAGGCCAAATGCAGACAGTCTAATGGGAACTACCCAGGATGCTGGCCAGAGAGCATGCTTTGCTTTGCAGCATAGAATGTTTCTATCTTCAAGCTCATTGTCACTCACATTATTTTTTAATAGTACCTTTTAGATATACAATCATTTTGGATTCAGAGGTCACTCACATTTAGTAATCACTGGACTCTCTTTTCCCTGGATATTCTACCAGTATTTTATACGTGGAAATATTCAATAATTTTTGTTGAATGGTTCATGGGGGGGAAAAATTGAAGTACTGACTCCAAAGACAAATGTGAACCAAAATCACAGAGTTTGGCAGAAAAAGAGCATAATTTGTGCCCTTTAGGTACACATTGAGTATTGTCTTTGGCTTTTAGAGTCTTATTGGTGGAAATAATAAAGTCTTTGGCTGCAATTCAGGTGTCTCTTTTTTGGCTTCTACATGTAGCCTCAGTTTAGCAGAAACTCATTTTTAAAAAATCATTTTAAAAATCAAAACATTCCACTATAAACAGATGTATTTAGACTCAGAAAGGTACCCACTTAGGTTGGTTCATTGCGTCTGTCTAAGAAGTGATAATGTCCACCTTCCAGTGTGGAGTGATTAGGAAAGAAATGAAGGTATGGAGAGGAGGTTTAAGAAGTTAGATAACTTTTCAGATCCACCAGTGCCAGCAATGTTGAGTGAAATTGGTAGAACATTGGGACTACTGACTCTTTGTGTACTGTGCAGTCTATCATCTTCTAAAGCAGTGCTTCTCCACCTTGGCTGTGCACCAGAATCACCTGGGGAGCTTTACAGAATGCTGATGCCTAAGTTCCACTCCAGGATTCTGATTTAATTTATTTGGATGTGACCTGGGCAGCAGGACTTTTTAAAACTTTCCAGATGATTTAATGTCCAGTCCCAGTTCAGAACTATTGTTCTAAAAAGATGTCAAGTCACTTTTTGGGATGCTTCATTCCCTTGGGATAATTAACAATAGGCCAGTTTTTGCTCAGTTTATCCAGCATCTAGTGTTTCACAACAGGTGACTTTTGAGAAGATCTAGTGTGCCATAGGAAGTGTAAGCCCTAGAAAACATGATAAACCCAATATAGTGCAGGCAGCATAAATGATTTGGCTACTTCTTATCTTTTTAGCTATTTCAGAGCTTTTATTTGAATAAGACAGAATGGAAATATGTCAGTATTGTTGGTGTTTTTAAAATGGTATCCCAATACATTCAGAAAAGTATTCACCTAAAGCCACATGATCTAATCTTTCAATTATTTCACTAGAACATACTCCATGAGCCCAGTGCTTTTTATCTATGTGTTCACTACTGAATCTCCAATGTCTAAACCATCCCTGGGATATGGTAGGTACTCAATACATCCTTATTAAGTAAATAAATGCATCATTAGGAGTGGATTTATTATGTGCCCTGTTGGAAAGGGAACCTTCACACTGATGGAAGCTCACCTCTGTCATCTATCTGGAATCTCTGATAAGGAGAGGCGGCTCAGTTATCTCTTGTCACTTGGCTAAGGCCTTTCTGATTATCTTCTTCTCAAATCACCCCTTATACTTATTCTCTATTGTCGCAAAAACTCAGACTGACAGCAGCCTTCCATTCCATTGTATCATCTCTCCCCTAATCATTTCCCAGGAAACGGGTATGGGGCTTGTGCAGCCTTGGTTAATGTACTTAACCTCCCTGAGCACCAGTGTTCTCATCTGGAAAGTGAAGATACTACCGAACTCACAAGGCAGTTGTGAGAGTTACATGACTTAATGTATTTTAAAAGCTTAGCAGAGTGTTTGGTCCACAATTAGCCTTTTAAAAAGGTTAATCTTAGTCTACCTTGCCCTTCAGTTAAACAGTAGCAGAGGAAGGTACAAAGATAATACATTCTCATTGTTCACGTTTTGTTCTATGAAGTCACCACAAGCACTGAATTAGCAAATACTGAACTACTGCTCCTAGGGATCCTACAGTTAGGTGTCTGCAAGCCTCCAATCACAACATTTTTATCAACTGATCAATACATAATTTTGTTTTATGTGTGATTCTGTTTAAAGACATATTATTATTTTTTTTTTCTTTTTTCGAGATGGAGTTTCACTCTTGTTGCCCAGGCTGGAGTGCAATGGTATGATCTCAGCTCACCGCAACCTCCACCTCCTGAGTTCAAGCAATTCTCCCGCCTTAGCCTCTGGAGTAGCTGGGACTACAGGCATGCACCACCATGCCTGGCTAATTTTTGTATTTTTAATAGAGATGGAGTTTCTTCATGTTGCTTAGGCTGGTCTCGAACTCCTGACCTCAGGTGATCCGCCTGCCTCAGCCTCCCAAAGTACTGGGATTACATAGGTAAGCCACAGCACATGGCCTAAAGACACATTATTTAATATGCATTAAGATTCATTAACACTGAACTCATGGCCAGCAGCAAGCACTGTAGCTCATGCCAGAATGAAGCTTATCTAACGAACGGATTTTCGATGAGGCATATCACAGCCTTCTTGCTCATAAGGAATAACTAGTCAGCACTTTAGCAAAAGTTTGGGGCCATTTTAAACAGCTGAGTCACCATCAGAAAGCACAAAAATAACACAAAAAATTGGCACCACACAGACTGTAAGAGGGATGCTTGTTTATAGTGTGAGAGCTGAAACTAGAAGAGCAGAGTGGTGCCTTGTTCCACCTCAGTGAGACCCTGCGCATCCAGCAACTCAAATGTTTGTGGCTCTGTGCATGTCTGCAAATGATTTGATTTAGGGGAAGCAATTACATTTTAGCAAGTAGGTGAATTTGCAAATATGGCATCCACAAATAATGAGGATTGACTGTATTTGGAAATGGTCAAGGCTTAAGCAACAAGCATTAGAGAACTACCAGGGATTTCCAGGGCACAACCTAAGTGTGGGTGATGCTTCCTTTATATGCCTGAAAGCACATAATGTCATTCAGGGCACAGAGCAAGTATTTACGAAATAATTCTTGGATGACTCTTGATGCAATTTAACAAACGTGTAAGCTAGCCTTATTTTGACTACCCCGTGATGAGCCTGTTTTTGCCCTGCACCCACCTACAAGATGTTAATGAGAAGTGTAGAGTTCATTAAGTTTTCATAGGAGTGGCAGGAAGGTTTTGTAGGAGCCTTCTCCTCCCATTTCTCTGCACAGCCTTCCCACCAGCTGCAGAGCATTTCATGTGGCTTACTTCACATGGAGCCACCCTCAAAGGCACCATCCCGTCCACACTTTCCACAACCGCAACTGTCATCTCTCTGCCAGTTTCCGCTTGGCAAGTAGGCACTGCCCCTGACTCTGCAGAGTGCACCCATCTTTTAGCTCAGGACACAACACAAGGTTACTTGGATCCTCACTATCATTGGAAGTGAAAAATTATAATCTTGTCACTCACATCCAGTGCCTGCTTTTTGTAAATGATGTGCTGGCTGCCAGATGGAAATTTGCCCCATGAGAAAGGCTGCCCCTACTCTAAGGAGCTTAGAAACCTGCAGTCTATCCTGGTGGTTTGTAAAGTGTGGGAAGAAAGAAGAGGCAGTTAGACTCAAATAAGAGAGTCTCTGTGTAAGCCAAGCCAATATAAATGCACAGGAACAAAGAATGCACACACACACCCCTCAACCCCTCGTTTTTAATCATTGGAAGCATATTTTCTGGGCGATTTCTACTGGAAGGGGAAAAATGAACAAAGGTACATTCACATCTGTAGCCTATGAATACATTATAATTTGATCGCAGACTCTATGAGCTTATACTTAATGTAACTATGGCTAGAGGTATAGTAGTACATAAGTGAATTAGTTATTACTTTGCCCAAAGTGACATTCTGGCGTGAAGATGAGTGAATCTTATGTTTGTTCAGAATTGAGCTAAGCAGAGAATATTGATCCAAAAGAATCTTAAAGATTATATTTAAATACCTTAGTAAATGCTAAGGAAAAAATAGGCAGTGAATTCACTCTACCTAGTTCCTTGGCAAATGTGTAAAAAAAAAAAAAAATTAATGGGTGCAATGACCTATTGAAATGATGAGAACACTGGCAGTTAGTCTCCAACAATTCATTGTCAGGAGTTTCACTTTTTGGACAAACCGCAATGGATTTTAAATTCTTTTTTTTTTTCTTTAATTTAAGATGGAGTCTTGCTTTGTTGTCCAGGCTGGAGTACAGAGGTGTGATCTCAGCTCACTGCAACCTCCACCTCCCAGTTTCAAACAATTCTCCTCCCTCAGCCTTCCTAGTAGCTGGGACTACAGGTGCTCACCACCACACCTGGCTAATTTTTGTATTTTTAGTAGAGACAGGGTTTCACCATGTTGGCCAGTCTGATCTCTAACTTCTGGCCTCAAATGATCTGCCTGCCTCAGCCTCCCAAAATGCTGGGATTACAGGTATGAGCCACTGTGCCCAGCCTGCCTTCTAAATTCTAGACTTACATATCCTTGTTAATTAAACTTTAGCTGCTGTGCAGCTTCAGTGTGTCCTGGGAATGTAAGCTAATTTCACTTTATTTTCACTGAAGATCTTTTTTGTTATTAAAAACTAACGTTGTGGAAATTTGTAGAGTTTATTGAAATCAAATACAATCATTGTTAATATTTTTATTGTGTTCCATTCTAGTTTTTTTCTAGGTACATATAACATTATTTTGGTCATACTATCCGTACATATTTACATCTTGCTTTTAATTTAGCAAGTAGGTGAATTTGCAAATATGGAGTCCATATATTTGGAAACTTTTTATTTATAACTAACTTCCATGTATTTAAAATATTTTATAAATTTTATTTATAAATCTATAAGTATTTGTAATAATTTGAATGAACCATAATTTACTCCAGTTTTTGTCATAAATAACCTTTTAATTCACAACTTTAGACATAAAGATCGTTCTTCATTAATTCTTTAGAATAGATCCCAAATTGGAATCTATTGATATGAAGATTTATATATATATCTAGATATAATTTTATATCTAGATATATATTGGCATTAGTGATTCCAGCTTAAAAAATGGCCTCTTCTAAACAATTCAACACATTATATCCTAAAAACAAAAGGTCAAAAGCAAAACATTTCAATAATACAATAGAAATTACTTGTTAATTTTCAGATCTGTATCGTGACTATCCATCTTCAATGGCATTGAGACCATTGAGAGTTGCACCTGCATCCTGGTTTCCATTTAGAAAATTTGCAGTTACTAGCCAGAAAACCAGGGACCCTGCCAGTTATCTAGTTTATGTCTAATATTACCAGGAATCATGGTTTCTATCTCAGATCATGAAGAGTTCTTCCAGCAAAAGCAGAAAGAAAGGGTATGTATACTATTATAGTTTTCTTTTTTAAAATCCAATTTGGTCAGTCAAATATTTCAAAATAACAGGGGAAGAATATTCCTTTGTGCCTAATTGAATTGAGATTCATAAAAAGCATCCACATTCCTACTAGAGTAGCTTGAAAATGTTTGTTGTAAGGGCAGCTACCCATCTGAGATGTAAACAGGAAAAACTTTGTGAAATTTGGAGTTTTGTCTTTAAGATTTTTTTCACAGAAGAAAATGGTCTTGTCTATTCTATTTGACTACAGTCGATGGCATACCCCTAAGTTGAATCTCAGCATCTCTTTAAATGCAACTTTCCTGCATAATACAGAGACTATGGTTTGACCACTTGTTTCACCTCAATTTCTGATGTGTACTGTTATTCTCCACCGCTTAGGGAGAGCCTGTTTCCCGCTCCACTTATTAAAATTAGAAAAGAATTTACTTAACAACATTTTTACCATACATGTCCTTGGAGCTCTCCTTAGGTCCTGAAGGAGGCTGGCAAAGCCTTATTTCTCTTTTTCTCAAGTCCTTTAATCTCCAGCATATTCAGCAACAATCATCCTTTATAAGGCAGGTATTCCTGTTAATACAGTAAACAGTGCTGAGAATGTATTTATAAAAGGTAGAAACTGTGTGTGATTTTCAGGCAGAATTTTTCCCGTATTTGACTGGGAGATAGGAATCATAACAGCACAGTGCAGATTCTAAGAATTTTCACATATATTCATATGCGTATCACCTTTTGAATCCTCACAAAAACCCTGTGGTAAATCATTATCCTCACATTATATTAATAAATTAGGCAACCAAGATTCAGTGGGTTTAAGTGTCCAAGCAGAGCCACTGTTAATGGGAATTGAATAAAGCTGGAACAAGGAATTCAAGTGAGTTGATGTATACTTGGACACACACACACATACCCACATTCAAGCCAAAAGAAGCTAAAATTGAGTGTCAGAACCTGTTAAACATAAATATGCTTCACTCATTTATTCATTCATAGTTCTTCCATTCCTAATCTTGTATCTCCTACATTAAATTCCCTGCATGGTTAATACTCTGCATTTCCACAATCTCCAGATACTCTGGTCATTACCAGTGTGTGGAAGTGTGTATGCTTTTGCTTGTTTTGTTAAACCATGTATGTGTTTTTGAAGAAACATATCCAGAGACTGTAAGGCTGTTGTTTTGGTAAATTAAAGCAACTTAAATTCCAGGTGTTGGCATGGTAGTTGTCTAATATAGCATGATAAAATTATCCCCCAGGTTCCCATCATCAGCTTGGTTAATTACAGGTGATCCAGCTCCCAGAGAGCCTGGCTCTATGAGCTCTGCTGAATAAAATAATCAACGTAGCATCTCATTTTCTGTGAAAAATGTTAAGTAAACTAGAAAAGGTAATCAAATAAACTGTTGCTCTCACATGTTTGTTTTATTTTTTGAGACGAAGTCTTGCTCTGTTGCCCAGGCTGGAGTGTGCAGTGGTGCAGTCTCAGCTCACAGCAACCTCTGCCTCCCAGGTTCAAGCAATCCTCCCACCTCAGCCTCTGAAGTAGCTAGGATTACAGGTGTGCACCACCACGCCTGGCTAATTATTTTTTATTTTTTATTTTTAGTAGAGATGGGGTTTCACTACGTTGGCCAGGCTGGTCTTGAACTCCTGATCTCATGTGATCTGCCCGCCTCAGCCTCCCAAAGCGCTAGGATTACAAGCCTGAGCCACCATGCCCAGCCATCTCACATGTTTTCTAAAAATAAAACCTCTATCACTGAAGAGCATAAGAACTTTGTGAGGAACAAATTAAATGTTCAGTCAGTTTGAATAAAACTGAGTACTCTGGGGATATTTCATTATTGTTTGTGTGTGTGTTTCAACACTACGGAATGAGAATGTGACTGTGACCCACTAAGTCCTTAAAAACAATAGAGTATATCATAAGAACTATAAGGCCTAACTTCAGACACTGCCAAGAAAGCAGGAAATAGTAGATTTCTCATGTTAGCATGACTCAGGAAATTCTTAGGCAAACCAAGAATGAAGGAACAGTTCACGGCAGCTTTCTGAATTGTATAATTATGAAATTTTCATTCATAAATACTTTTAGGTACATAAGTCTGTACCTGGTATGAAGATCATACTCTGTACCAGCTCCCTGAACATGTAAGGAGATGGTGGGATCTGGGGAAGAGGAAGAGAAGAATGATGACCAGAAAGGGCAATAGCTGGTCTATTGGTAAGGAATGTGTTTAGCTGCAAGTAATAGAAAACCTGGCTCTAGTGGCTTGACCAAGATGGGGTTCATTTGCTTGTAGAACAGGGAGTTTAGGTGTAGACAGTTGCTTGTATGGGTTTAACTACTCAGCAGTGCTGTCGAGGACCAGGGTTCTTTCACTCTTTCTGCTCTATCATCCTTTGCATGCTGGCTTTCGTCTTCATGCTTAGTAATCGCAAAAAGGCTGTTGTACCTCGGATCATGGAGTCATCATTAAAGACATTTAGAAGGAATAGAGAAAAGGGCAATGCCAGCCACATATCCCATTATATGAGGTGAGCAAATGTTTCCCAGAAGACCATACTCAGCAAATTTCTGCCTAATCTCATTGGCCAGAAATGATCACTGGGCCACCCTAGTGGCAAGAGAGACAGAGAAGGGGGTGGTAGAGACTCGGGTTGAGTTAGCCTGCTGCAGTGTCTGCCATAGCTGGGCAGCAGTTCTTTTTAGCTTTTCATTTCAGACAGTTTCTGAAGGTGAATTCAAAGGGTAACTAGAGGCTGGGCGCAGTGGCTCGTGCCTGTAATCCCAGCACTTTTGAAGGCCAAGGGGGGTTGATCATGAGGTCAGGAGATCAAGACCATCCTGGCCAATACAGTGAAACCTTGTCTCTACTGAAATATAAAAAAATTAGCTGGGCGTGGTATTGGGTACCTGTAGTCCCAGCTACTCAGGAGGCTGAGGCAGGGGAATCACTTGAACCCAGGAGGCGGAGGGCGGAGGTTGCAGTGAGCCGAGATCATGCCACTGTACTCCAGCCTGGGTGACAGCAAGATTCCATCTCAAAAAGAAAAGGGAGAGAGTAACTAGAAGTTGAGCATTTTAGAGACCACAGACCCCATCAGACTTCACTGAAATGCAATGTTCACTTTTGGAAACCAGATGATAAAATAGATCATGGCTGGGGGAGGAAATGTAAAGCTTTGTAGCAGATATGTCATTCCCAAAGTACAGTGGAAAGAAGTCCTGTCTGCAAGATGTCAAAGGTCCACATTCAGTCCATTTTGAAAGAAATTACATTTCACTCTTTCCCTCACAGAAATGATGGCTACCAGAATTAGGGTTCCTGCCTGATTTAATTTAATATGTAGAAAGGGATGATTTAAAAATTAACTCAAAAAAGGAAAATTAAATTTTAAAAAGTTACTTTAATTGTTTGTATATGGATAGATGCAGTAAAAATGCTAAAAAGTATATTTTGATTTTTATAAACTGTATCAACTTCATCCTCGGGTCTAAGTATGGTGAATTTCTCGTAGTGTTTTTATGCTTATTTAAGTCATATATGTTATAGAAATTAATGTTTTAGAGAGTATGGGGTTCAGATCTCCACTTACCCACTTACCAAATGTGTGATTATTAAATGCTTTAGCCTCCCAAGTAGCTAGTATTACAGGCGCCCACCACCACACCCAGCTAACTTTTGTATTTTTTAGTAGAGACAGAGTTTCAGCATGTTGGCCAGGATGGTCTCGAACTCCTGACCTCCAGTTGATCCACCTGCCTTGGCCTCACAAAGTGCTGGGATTACAGGTGTGAGCCACCATGCCCCACCAGCAAGTTGCTTCTCTTAACCTCAGTTTTGTCATCTGTAAAGTGGGGACAATATTGCTTACCCAAAGGGTTGGTGAGAGTATTAACCTCATATGAGGTTCTAAGCATAATGCCTGCCACACAATAGGGTCTCAATCTGGCCATTGCTTTTATCATTAGTAGTAGTGGCTAATGCTTCAGAAACAGCCCTCAAATGTCATGCTATGGTACCTTTACCTTCATTCTCCCCTCTTTTTCTGGAGGGATACCTAGAGATGGAATGAAGGGTGGAGGCAGAAACTGAGAGGGGTAGGAATGATTAGATGATATTGTATGGAGAAAATGAGGGCTGTTCTTGCCCAAACTGTTCAGAATCTCAATACTTTTATATACTTATAATTTACAGCCTACCTTCTTTTAACATTGGATTTGTGGCAGTTTATATCATCATGCTTTTCAGATACAGCAATAGTGCTATAAAAAACACTAAATTGCCTGGGCATGGTGGCTCACCCTCTAATCCCAACACTTTGGGAGGCTGAGGCAGGAAGATCACTTGAGACTAGGAGTTCAAGACCAGTCTGGGCAACATAGTGAGACCCTGTCTTCACAAAAAAGAAAGAAAAAAAAAAAAGCCAAGCGTAGGTGGTGCACATCTGTAGCCCCAGCTACTCAGGAGGCTGAGGTGGGAGGGTCACTTAAACCTAGGAAGTTGAGTCTGCAGTGAGCCATGATTGTGCCACTGTACTCCAGCCTGAGTGACAAAGCAAAGCCCGGTCTCAAAAAGTAGTAAACTTAGAAGAAAAGAGTCTGAATCCGCCTGCCTTGGCCTCCCAAAATGCTGGGATTACCCGTGTAAGCACCACGCCCAGCCAAGCATCAGAATCCTGCTATACATTGACTAACTGTGATCATGGGCACCTTACTGAGTCTCTTGGTCCCTCTGTTTTCTCACCTGTAAAATGGAGCAAGCAGGACCTGTATTAAAGGATTAGGGTTAGAGTTAAATAAATGAAGTCACAGATTTGAAAGCTTTTCTGTTAGGGCTTTATGAATCCAAGATTGTATTCCCTCTGACTTTACCAATTATTATAGTAACAACTCTCAAATATGCTCAATCATTTAACTACCTTGTGTACAGCTGCATCAGTTATTTACTTTTTTACCCATGTACCTCTGGTCCACCCCTCCCCTTCAAATCCTATTGGCAAGTAGTGCCCAGGGGCTCCTGTATTACAACATTAGCCTGAATCAAACAAATTTATACAGAGCAAAATATAAAGTACTTTAAAAGCAGCATCCTTTTGAGATAGTCTGTTCCTCTCCTGCCCTTCATTAGTTGGGTACTCAAGAGTTGGCAATGTTCTCCCATCTAGAAGCTCATGTTGCATACTGACCTGCAAAGGTATTAGTCCAGGTAACGATGGCAACTTTTATGCTATTCATCAGTCACTTTAATGAGTACAAGAAAGCATCCTATCACCTTGCCAAGAGACAGAGAAGTTAAGAATGACTCATTCATCACTTAAATGTTTGAGTGTTTTCTATGTGTCAGGTGCCATCCTGGTGCTGCGGGGAACAGAACACAGACTCCAGTTTCCAGGGGCTTACTGTTAAATGGGGCTGAGGCAGCAGCAGTGTGTGGGTCTCCTGTATTCAATCCCCTCATAAAAACTGAGCCACTAGGCCAGGCGCAGTGGCTCCCACCCTGTGATCCCAGCACTTTTGGAGACTGAGACTGGTGGATCACCTGAGGTCAGGAGTTCGAGACCAACCTGGCCAACATGGTGAAACCCCGTCTCTACTAGAAGTACAAAAACTAGCCGGGTGTGGTGGCAGCCACCTGTGATCCCAGCTATTTGAAAGGCTCAGGCAGGAGAATCACTTGAACCGGGAGGTAGAGGTTGCAGTGAGCTGAGATCACGCCATTGCACTCCAGCCTGGGTGACAAGAGTGAAACTCCATCTCAAAAAAAAAAAAAAAAAAAAAACAAAAAACAAACAGGGCCACTAGAAGTGTGGGTGTGAAAGGTGAGGGGAGAAGAGGCTAGGGAGCTGTTGTTTAAAGGGTATAGAGTTCCACCTTCCAAGATGAAGAAAGTTCTGGTAACTGGTCGCATAACAATGTGAAAGTACTTAATGCTAGAACTGTTCACTTAAAAATAAGATGGTGAGGCCAGGCGGCTGCGGCTCACGCCCATAATCACAGCACTTTGAGAGGCTGAGGCAGGTGGATTAGCTGAGGTCAGGACTTTGAGACAAGCCTGGTCAACATGGTGAAACCCCATCTCTACTAAACACATGAAAAGTAGCTGGGCATGGTGGCAAGTGCCTGTAATCCCAGCTACTTGGGAGGCTGAGGCAGGAAAATCCCTTGAATCCAGGAGGTGGAAGTTGCAGTAAGCCGAGAGTACACCACTACACTCCAGCCTGGTCAACAAGAGCAAAACTCCATCTCAAAAAAAAATAAGATGGTAAAATTTTTATGGGTATTTTACCACAATTTTTTAAAATTAGAAAACATAAATCCTCTGGATTCCAAACCCAAACTCCATGGACAACATTTACCACACAAAGCATGACAAGCTATCCCCACAAATGCCAAAATATAAGTGGGTTGGAACAAGCCACCTATGCTACCAAGCCTGCAGGCTGTCAGCAGCTAGGTGGAAGGAAGCAAAGGGCAGAAATGAGGTGATGACAGATCCAATAATAGAAAAATCTCAACATAGCCAATAGGTTCTCACTGGGTGAGTACAAGGGACCCAAGAGGTGGAAGGGGCTTGAGCAGTCTGGGTCCTGTGAACTCTCAAAACCCCCAACCAGGGCTCCTGATATGGTTTGGCTGTGTTCCTACCCAGGTCTCATGTTGAATTGTAACTCTGTAATCCCCATGTGTTATAGGAGGGACCTGGTGGGAGGTAACTGAATCATGGAGGCAGGTTTTTCCCATGCTGTTCTCATGATACTGAGTAAGTCTCATGAGATCTGATGCTTTTATAAAGGGCAGTTCCCCTGCACAAGCTCTCTTGCCTGCCACCATGTAAGACGTACCTTTGCTCGTCCTTTGCCTTCTGACATGATTGTGAAGCCTCCCCAGCCATGTGGAACTGTGAGTCTGTTAAACCCCTTTCCTTTATAAATTACCCAGTCTTGGGCATTTCTTCATAACACTGTGAAAATGGACTAATACAGCTCCCTTCCAGGACAGGGCTCTTCACCAAAGAAAAACTACTAGGAATCAAAATTGAGCAGGACATAGAGATGAAGGAAAGAAAAGGCCAAATAAAAGTGAAAGAGGGAAAGCCAGAAAATCACAGAAAGCAAGTTACTATTTTTAACACTAAATGAAAACAAAACATGCAAAAAGGTAATTTGGACAATGTCTCCTTGCAAGGCTCTGGAAAACCAATTTTACATTTTAAAAAAGCACAGAGAAGGATTAAGGTCTGACCCATACTAGAAAGAAATTTCATGTAAGGAAAAGAGAGAGAGAAAGAATAGTATCCCTACAGTTAAAGCATGTCTGAAAGACATGCCTACAAAACACATGAAAACTATAACCTACTATCTGAATAATGAGCTAAAAGACATTTTTTAAATAATACAAATAGTTACAAGACAAAATTAGAATAACTCAAAAAAGTGGTGAAGGCCTCAGACGTTATTTCAGAAATGAAACCAAAAGAAACACAATAGCAAATAAGCACAACAGAGAATCCCTTAAAATACTAGAAGGGCAAAAGGAGGAAAATTATTAAATTAAAAAGAAAGGAAGAAAGATCAAAAGAAGCAACCACTGAAGATATGCAGAACAGATCTCACATATGGATAATAGGAGTCACTGAAGAAGGAAATTAAAACAAGAAAGCAAGCCAACACTAAAAACTATAACACCAAAAAAACTTCACTGAAATACCAGAAAAATGTAGAACTACATTTTAAAAGAGCAGACTGCATATCTGAAAATATGGATGTGGAATGACAAATACCTATTGGTATTCTAGTAAAAGAATTACTGTACTTTAAAGAAAAAAGAAAAAATATCTAGGCCAGGTGCAGTGGCTCATATGTGTAATCCCAGCATTTTGGGAGGCCAAGGTGGGTAGATCACTTGAGTCCAGGAGTTCGAGACCAGCCTGGACAACATAGTGAGACCCTGTATCCATTTAAAAAGAAATTAGCCAAGCATGATGGCACACACCTATAGTTCCAGCAACTTGGGAGGCTGAGGTGGGAGGACCACCTGAGCCCAGAAGGCCGAGGCTGTAGTGAACTGTGATCACAGCACTGCGATCCAGCCTGGGTGACACCTTGTCTTTAAAAAAAAAAAATTAAATATCCGAATAAAAAGAGCAAATGACTTATAAGGGAAAAGATTACATTATCATCAGACCATTCGACAGCCCCTCATTTTGCCAGAGAAAATAGAGTAGCTATTGAATAATAGTGGCAATTTCGGTTTCCTTACAAGCTGTTTTGTGGTCAGTGCCTTATGAGTGGTAGAAACAAGAATTGCTGCACATGTCCAGTAGAGAAGCCATGACTTCCAACTAGGAGGGCTTCATGGAGGAGGTGGAGTGATTGCATCTTAAATACTAGAAAATATTTATACTGCTAACATCAGAATATTGTGCTAAACGTGATTTCACTAACTAAACGTGATTTCACTAAACGTGATTTGTGCTAAACGTGAGTTACCCTCAAAATGTTCAACTCTGTATAATATTGAATTCATTGCACAGCATTTCATGTCCTTGTTTTTTCTTCATGGTTTTTAGAAAAGGCACATCATTTCTAGCTAAAGGGATTTTTTTAATACTGAAATTTGAGTAATTGATTCTGTTAATACAGCGTATGCTGCTATTAAATAAATTGTATAAAATTGAGTGACTTCATTAGAGATGATAAGCAACATACTTAAATTTTGTGTTGATAACCCCTGATAATCTGCATTCATTGATAATTGAGACAAAAGTAATCATATATAATCAAACAAAAATGTGAACAAAATTAGCTGTCAGAAAAGCATCCAAACTTTTTTAATTTTTTTTTTTTTGGAGGCGGAGTCTCATTCTGTCACCAGGCTGGAGTGCAGTGGTGCAATCTCAGCTCACTGGAACCTCCGGCTCCCGGGTCAGGCAATTCTGCCTCAGCCTCCAGAGTAGCTGGAGCTATAGGCACACACCACCACGCCCAGCTAATTTTTGTATTTTTAGTAGTGACAGGGTTTCACCATGTTGGCCAGGATAGCCTCGATCTTTTGACCTCATGATCTGCCTACCTTGGCCTCCCAAAGTACTGGAATTACAGACGTGAGTCACCGCACCCGGCCCCCAATACTTATTTTTTAGTTAATTTTAGCTATTTTAACAACACATAAAATGAGTGGTAGGGTATATTTGTTTTTTACTGTATAGGACACTTTAAATAAATTCTTTAAAGAATTTGCATTTCATACGTAATGCTGTTCATACAAAATAATGGCCAAACTTTAGGGTCAGTGTGCCCTGCTTTATACCACATGCAAAACAAATTTAAGATGGATTAGGACACCAAATAGAAAAAAATTCTTAATAAAAAACTATTCAAGATGGATTAAAGGATTAATTGCAAGAAAAGTAAAACTAATAAAATAGAGCTATTCTGATAACCCAGAAACCATAAGAGAAAGGATTAACAGATTAGCTGCATTAAAATTTCAAGTTTATGACTTATTCATTCACCCATTCATGAGATAATTGTTTTTATTGAGAACGTACTATGTGTCAGCGGCTGAGGGTAACGCAATGTACTAAACAATCAGCATCACTGCCCTCGTGGAACTTACATGCTATGTGGCAACCAAAACCATAAACAAAATGGGAAGAAAGGCAGTGATAGCCTGGAGAAATTATTTGCAAAATATATGATAAGCAAAGTAAATATCTTTAGTAAACCAGAGCTCACACAAGTTGATTGATAAAGCAATAGGAAAAAGAGAAAAGTAATAAATAGTGAGTTAAAAGAAGAACAACTGCAAGTGGCCGATAACCATGAGAAAAGTTGCTCAACCTCACAACTAGTGTTGAAATGCAATTAGAACAACAATGACCTGCAACGTTTCCCCGTTCAGCTTGGCCAAATTTTTGAAAATTTCTGACTCCCACTGCTGGGAAACGTGTGGGGAAACGGGGACCTTCATGCACTATTGCCAAGACCAGAATTCCTCAGAAGCTTTTTGAAAATAATGTAGGAGTATTTATTAAAATTAAACATTCTCATACCCTTTGACCCACCAATCTTATTTCTGGAAACCTCTCCTACAGAAACAAAAGTGGTAACACATAGGGACACGAGTATTAAGAATATTTATTGTATCATAGTTTGTATATAGTAGAATTTGGAACATCTGGAATATTAAAGAAGTATGCCTATGTGTGGGGACATTTTGCAGCTATTGGAAAGAGTGAATTTGGTTTACATGTATTGACCTAATAAGGTTAATACATGATAAATGAATTGTTCACTGAAAAAAGGGCAGTTTAAGCTGGGTGTAGTGGTGCACACCTGTAGTCCCAGCTACTCAGGAGGCTTGGGGCCAGGAGTTCAAGATAAGCCTAGGCCACATAGAGAAACCCTGTCTCTTAAAATAAAATTTCTAAAAAAAAAACTTAAGCAGCTTGTAGGTGAAAGGTATGACATTTTCATTAAAAAATAAAAACTGTATTTATAAACAGTTAATATAGGTTGTTGGGTTAGGATTATCATGAGGTAAAAGTAGACAATTTGCTCCCTCTTTATATACTAGTATATTGTTTGAATTGTTACAGTGAGCATGAACTTTTGCATTTTTTTAAACAGCAACAAAATATTTTAAAAGAATACTGAAGCATTATATCATTGGTATTCCTCATTAACTAAATTATGAAGTTTCTTTCCTTCTTTTAACTACCAAAAACTAGACTCAAATTTAAAACTATACACTCATAAATCTAGAATGATTCTGGGATGAGATTGAGTTCACCGTTAACCTTTCCCTGCCCACTTCCCTATATCATCTTGGTTTAAGAGATTTCAAACATGACAACTCCAAAAATGCAGGTCCCGGAAGAAGAGCTCTCTCAGTACCATTTGGGAGCCACACTGGTCAAAAGAGGAAAATCACAGAGTATCCTTAACTCAGCCTTCTCTCAGGAAAGTCTTTCTTATTATAACTGACATTCCTTGGGCTGAAGCTTATACCTGTTCCTCCATTTCTGAGGTAGAGACAGAGAGAAAGGATTCTTGACTCCAAAGGACCTCCTAGATCATTGCTTCAACCTTTCCATTTTACAGATGAAAAAACTGAGGACTAAGTAGGATGTGGGGAGAACGGGTACCGAAACCCACTCCCCCTACTTGCTAGTCAGTGCATTTTCTGTTTCTCTAGTCGTACCTTTCTCTCTCACACACCAGCATACCCTAGTCAGTTCTACAACCATGCCTTTCACCCAATAAGCCAACGTCTATTGGATGCAAACTGCTTACATAGAATCCCAAGTAGAAGCTAAGTTATCAACGTCAAAGGACCAGGAAGGCAGGGATTCAATTGCAACCCCAAAGAAGCAGCACTTCCAAGCCAGAATAGAGCTCTGAGTAGTCCTTTATTTTGTGCTGAGGACCTAGAACCTCCACTTTTCCTTCTCTGGAGCCAGACTTGATGCTGGGACTTTGTTTTAAAATTGAGGCTCCACAGGATTCAGAACTAAAGAATGTTTTTCACACATATTCAGAATGAAAGCCGTGCCTCCATGGTGAAGCTCAAGGCCTTGCTCAGCTTCTGCTTGTTTTGGGGCTACACGAAAATCCCTGGGTGGTGGTTGATGTTTCCAGCACCAGATGATTTCTGCACAAGGCCCAGCATTCCCCCTGGCCTGACAGAAGGGTCACGCCACACACCAAGAAGGATGTGACTAATAAAGAATGTGACTTCAGAGACTTTACAAGTCCAGACAACTTCTGATAAACATTTAAACAGAGGTCAGGAATGTTTTCCTTTCTGAGGGGAAAATATGTGGTCTATGGTGTGAGTGGGAGGGGCTGGCGGGGGGTAAATCTAAGCATTAGCTTCCTCCCTTCATAATTCTCAAGCGTTTTAACAGCACTCATTTTTAATGCCCTAACAGGCTTTCATACTTAGAACCCATAGCTGGGTATGGGCCAGAAAACTCTGTGGGGAAAAAAAAAAATGGGCAATTCCAAAGTGATTACCAAGCAAGTTTAAATCTAACATTGGCATCATTGGAGGCACGTTCCCTGGGCCCCACCCCAAAGCTAAGAATGTTCCAGAAAGTATCACTCAAGGCCCACTTTAAGTACCCAGGTTGGGATCCTCACTTCCCCTGCTGACAAAAGGGGGAAGCTCCATAGAGGAAATGGGTGTTGACTTCCAGGAGAGGAAAGGTGAGAAGGACCAGATGGCATCTGCCAGCATCCTCAGCCTACCGGAGAGATTCCGGAAACATTGATCAGGGCCAAGGAGAAGGGATTGAAGAGCGGAAGCCAACAGAGAGATACCCTTTGCAGGGGAAAGAAAAGCAGCAGGTCATTTTTGTGACCCAACACTTTCATTAGTAGTGCTGATCCAGCGAATGTCTTTTAGCATTTTCCTCCCCATCGGCTGTTTGGTTTGTCTCCTGACACTTCCTAGATCAGTGTGCACTATAGGGACAGGGAGGGTGAGTAAGACTAGCATTCTCTCTGGCTGGTTCTAAATTTTTTAAAAAATGTCAGCCAGATGTGGTGGTGCATACCTGTAGACCCAGCCACTTAGGGGGCTGGGGCAGGAGGATCACTCAAGCCTAGGAGTTAGAGGCTGCAGTAAGCCATGATCATGCCACTGCACTCCAGTCTGGGAGTCAAAATGAGACCTTGTCTCAAAAAATAAAATAAATTTCACTCAGAAATCTTCCTCTAAATGGGAAGATGGGAGCTCAGTATTGGAAGAAAGGTTCTGACACCAACTTTAGTAAAACCCTTCATGTATCTGCAATCAATATTCTTTTGAATATGTCAGCTTTCGTTGTTTCAGCTCTAACCCCTGTAGGCTGGAGCACTCAGGGCCCATGTGAGTAGAGTGCAGTAGTGTCAATTTCCCTCCTTTGAATCTTAAGCACTTAGAGAAATTATTTCATTTTGAAGTCCTAAGTATTCCCATACTCAGTTTTAGATATTTCTTGCTTTTCTTACTGAGACAAAGTATGTTATTTTGAAAACCTAGTCTTCAGAAATCACATTCACATTTTTCATTGGTTCATTTGTTCATGTAGTCATTCGTTCATTCAGGTACCTACCAAGCCTTGTGGGGGACCCTATGTTGGCGTAAAGAGCCACGTCAATGGGCCATCACTCAGAAAACTGTGGGCATCGTGGTCAGGATGGAAGTTCTGGAGTCAAACCTACCCTGAATCCTGGCTCTGCTTCCTATGTGCTCTGTGATTCTGGGCAAGTTATTTAACCTCTCAAGGCCTCCAATTCCTCATCTGTACAATGGAATAATAAGCATAGCCACTTCACTAGATTCTTGTGAGGATTGCCTGAGATAATATATGGATGAGCAGGCACTGGTATACAGTAAGCTCAGTAAGTGGTAATAGAGGCAGTGGTAATGGCAGTGGTAAGGATAGTGGTAATTTTTTTTTATTAACAGTTATGAATGAGACAAATAGCATGAGAGTGATAGGAAAAGCGCTGTTAGATGTCAGTGGAGGGGAAATTGTTGGATAGATGACACCTGAGAAGATTTCATATAGAATTTGACTTACTAGCTATTTTTCTCTTGAGGTTTAAAAAAAAAAAAAAAAAAGTTTTAGTGGAGAAATTGGGAAATTCCTTTCCCTTTACATTTCATTTTTATTACATTCCTAAAGACTGAAACTTTCGGTGTAGAATTTAGCTGAAGGCTACATCCCAGCATTTGCATTGGCCTTGGAGTGCCAGGGTAATTATTCTGTCAATTATTTCACTTTTCAAAGTCTGCCTACCTTGAAGAACCTCTGCAAAGAAGGACCGTGTTAATGTGTAACACAGAGATAAGCCAAGCTCTGCTCTTTTTTTTCCCCCATGGCTGTTCAACTGGAAAACTGAAATGGTTCTATTTGCATCTCATCCAGCAGCATTGAAAGGTAGGGGATAAACGGCTTTTACTAATGAAGTACAGTGGGATGTGAATTTTAGCAACGAAAAATGCCATGAATCACCTGCAATTAAAAAAACGGGGACGGAATTACCAGACAATATAAACCTCACTTGAAGAAACAATGGTATGTAATAAGAAGACAGCAAAGAGAAATACTTGAAGTTGAGCCAAGTAGATGTATGCTGCTTTTGTAGATGGAATAAATGATCCTCACTTGCAAAGACATAGACAGCAAGGTCATTTTTTTCACCCTGAAGGGAAGGCATTAATCACCAGTGCTGGAGAACAACATTCAGGACAAGAAGAAACAAGCCATTGCAGCAGGAGGTATTGAATTGAGCCAGGAGGAAGGGGGCCCCGTGGTTGGGAGCCAGCTCAGCCCTAGTCGCTCCCAGATCAGCAGGGGTGGTTGGTGGAGCTGGTCATCTGGAGCCCTAACAGCTTTGTTGGGAACTTTCCATTGTTCAAGAAATCTCCTAGTTACCATCCAAGTGCATTTCTGAAATGCCTGATGGTGCTCAGGGCTCTGTAGGCTCTGGATTAGCTGGTTCTCCATGGACCCCAACTGCATTAAAAGCAAAGATCAAAAGAACAGCGTAGAGCTCTTTAAAAAAAAAAAAAAAAAAAAAAGCCTAAACTCACAAGTGAATGGGAAATGCAAAATTATATTACTGGCCCATCAAAGGGTAAGGGTGTTCTGTGAGAGGGGAGGAAGAGAAATTGATAATTAGGAATGAAGCTCTTCAAATTCAGAGCTGGAAGGACTGCATTGAAGACTGAGAAGAGGAGATTGAAGGCAAACACTGGATCTTTTGCCATTTTCCTTTTTTTTTAAGACAAGTTTGAAATTGAGTTTAACCACTTTTCCATCAGCTACACCAAGTAGTTTACTTGTGCAGTGGGTAATTGATTTGTTGAGGCAGACTGTTAGGTTACCTATGAGGTAATATGGGATAGTGGTTAGGAGTACCCAGCTTTTTAATCCCAGCTCTACCATTTATAAGCCTTGGAGTTCTGGGCAAGTTACTCAACCTTTCTGTGTCTCAATTTCCTCCTCTGTAAAACAGGAGATGGTACCAACCTCACAGGGTTGTCGCAGGGTTAAATTATTTACACATATGAGCAGTCAGTGAACAGGTATTGCTGTTTTTTTTCCAGGGCCAAAGTTGGGTGGGGTGGGTGGTGGGTGGCAGGAGTGAGTTGAAAGGGAAAAGAGTAACATGAAACAGGATAATAGAATATGGTTGTTGACAGGAACCATGAAAGTTATCCAGTCCAGCTCCCCCTTAACCAGGGAAACAAATCCTATGGCATTTTTAAATAATTGTTTTGAAATTGTAAGGAACAGTGCCTATTTATGGATTGAGTGTTATGTGTGCTGGACAGCACACATAACACTCCACATCTCTGCATCATAACACTCCACAAGGCCTGAGCACTACTGTTACCCCCTTCTGTAGATGAGAAAACTGAGGCTCAAACCATTAAGTCATTTACCCAACATCATCTGGACCTGAACACAGAACTGTCTGAATGCAGAGATTCTGTGAGTGATGCCGCAGTTCCGCTCCCTTTGCATTTCATTTCGTTGCATTCCTTAAGACTGATGATGCTTCAGTACAGGATTCAACTGAAGGCTGCATCCCAGCATTTGCATTGGCCTTGGAGTGCCAGAGTACATTGTTCTGTCAATTATTTGACCTTTTAAAATATGCCTTTTTTGGCCAGCTGTGGTGGCTCACACCTGTAATCTCAGTACTTTGGGAGGCCAAGGCGGGTGGATCACTTGAAGTCAGGAGTTTGAAACCAGCCTGGCCAAGATGGTGAAACCCTGTCTCTACTAAAAATACAAAAATTAGCCAAGTGTGGTGGCGTGTACAAGTAATCCCAGCTACTCAGGAGGCTGAGATAGGAGAATCGCTTGAACCCAGGAGGCGGAGGTTGCAGTGAGCTGAGATTGTGCCATTGCACTCCAGCCTGGGCCAATAAGAGCAAGCCTCCATCGCCAAAAAAAAAAAATGATGCATCCCTGACAACTTTGAATTGCTCAGATATACATGACTGCATTTTCAGGAAGTCTCTTTATTGTTGGAGATCCTTAACTGCTGACAAGACACTTTGCTCATCAAGATTGCTCATTCTCTGACATGGCATCCCTTCGAATGTAGAGGGTATTTCAGAGGTGTGTCCCCATCCCAGGCTTCTCTTCCTTAAGCTAAACACCCACAACACCTTCTAAACTTGTTTTCAGACCCCACATGATCCTTTAATCTGTCAGTTGTACTCTTAACCTCTTGAAAAGGACCCAGTGCTACAAGACCATCAGATCTGTACAGCGCATGCTGGAGTCCTGTGCTTACATGAAGGTGACCAAAATGGCTGGCTTCTTGGCTTCATTGATGTCAGGGAGGCTCCATGATTAAATAACAAAGGAATGACAAGCAAGAGCCAAGGGAGGGACATCCAAGGACTATTTCCAAGTGGCCCATGGTAGAGGCTTCATGGCATTCGTACTGTTTGTGCTTTGAGCGAGAATTCCTCGGTACATTGTTTCTAGTAAAGAGATCTGCTATAGTCTGAATATTGGCGCTCCCCACCCCATTGTGATGGTATTCACAGTGGGGGCCTTTGAGAGGTGAATGGGATTAGTGTGCTATAAGAAGAGACACAGAGACATGATGTCTCTTTCTGCCATGTGAGGCTACGGCAAGAAGGCAGCCATCTACAAGCCAAGAAGCGGGCCTCCCCAGAACCCAACCATGCTTGCACCCTGACCTTGGACTTCCCATCCGATATACTTCAGTCGCTTAAGCCACCAGGTCCATGGTATTTGTTATAGAAGTCCAGGTTGACTAAGACAGGAGCCTCGGTATTCAAGATTTTTACATCGTATTCCTAGATTCTCCAAAGTTCTGAAAATTGATGTTCCTTGTTTTAAGTAGGGCCCATATGTAGTTCTGTATAACAGATCCATGTTCCAAGTGTTACATGTGCTCTGAACAAAGAGACCCCTAAACAGGCTTCGTGTGAGCAACGTGACTATTTATTCACCCGGGTGTGGTTGGGCTGAGTCAGAAAAGAGTCAGCCAAGGGCGATTGGATAGGAGTTGGTTTTATAGGTTTGGGGTAGGCAGTGGAAAGTTACAGAAGCTATAGTTCAGGGCAGTTTTTGCAAGCTGAGAGGGGGTTGTAGGGTCTGGAGTCACGAGTTGACCTATCAGTTGAGCAAGATCAGTTACAAAGTCCAGTTGCCTTATCAGTTGAGGCAGGAATAAGGAACAAGAGAAGAATGTCTCAAAGTTAATTAGGTGCCACAGGGGTTGGTCATTCTTCTCTTTTTTGTTTTTTCCAGTTACTTCAGACTTTCTAGTTCCAGTAACTCATCAAGGTGTACGTGCAGGTCACAGAGGTTACCATGCAGTCCATGGTGCAGTCAGCCAGCCTAAAAGACCTTCCACCAAGTAGATGAGGATGAGAGGAAAGGCAGGTACAGTCATACACAGACATTCAGGTGGCTCCTTGATGACCTGTCTACCCACCACATTCCTCTGCCTTGTGTCTACCCTTTTTTTCAAATGGGAAAATTATTTGGACTTTATTTTTCTACTTGTCAGATTCTTTTTAGCTTTTTTAGCTGTTGTGTTGACCTCTCTCTAAAAGGCATTTGGTTATTTTTTTTTAATGTTTTTGCTTCACTGAAGCCTAGTGTGCTTTTTATAGTTTTATAGTTACCTTGCAGAAATCTCATTAGAAAAGCACTTTAATATATTACTTGGCAATGAGACATCTGACAATGTTCTAGTTCATTAGTTAGGAAACCTCCCCAAGCTTGGAGGAATAGACATTCCTCTGTGAATGGTGGAGCTTTGATCACTCCTGCAGGGGCCAGGATTTATTTTAATGCATTTTAGGGGAGGAGGTGAAGATATCCTAAGCCTGGAAAAATAAAAATAACACAGATTAAGGAAACAATGAAATGTTCTTTAAAAAAATGCACTTCAGTTAATATTATTCTATGGTATCTCCTGAGTCCTTTGAAGGCAGAGCTTATCTTAGAAAATATGTCTTCTTTAGTGGGCAGGAGGTTCGTTAAGCAACCTCACACCAGATCACAGATTATACTGAAATGATCCTAATAAGGATAGACTTTTCAAAGCTATATTCACTTTAGCATGAATAAATGGATTCAAGTCTTATTTGTGGGATTTTAATTTCCAACTTTGAATCTGCAAACTATCAAATTCCTTCAAAGACATGGTGTGCAGAGAAGGCTCTGAGTAATAGGATTGCTTATTTTTAAAGGAAGATGCCCTTTAGCAAAGCACTAGGCTTTGAAGTGTGATCAGTCAAGGGTCCAGTCGGCATGCATTTCCCACATGGCACTGTTTCTTGTTGAGTTCCAACCAGATTTAATAACTCATACAAAATGCAACTCCACCCTGAGGGTGCCTAGTGCATTCAAAGCAGATAATGCTATATTGTTTTAACACAGATTATGCCAAATGAAGTACAATAAATTCCTGAAGCTTGACAGTCTTTGGGTGCTGGTGGCTGTGTTTTAGTTAGGAGCTGTATCTTTTTTTTTTCTTTTCTTTTCTTTTAATTGAAAGACTTAAAAGAAGCAAGCTGTCTGAAAAAGAGCTTGGTTTTCAAATGGCATAAACAGGACAAAGTCCCATGAAAGAAGGGCCTTCCTCCAATTTTGAGAGAGGAAAGAAATGGGAGAGTCTATGCAAAAGTGGCATAAGCCCCTGAAGACAGGCTGGAGAGGAAGCTCTTTTGTGTCTCATGTGAGGAGAGAAATGGGTGAAGCCTATAGTACTTTCACACACACCTGAATGGGAAGTAGAGGGCAGATGCCACTTGCAGCTTTTTAACTTTTTAACACCTTCAGAGGCAGGAGGCAATGGTGAGTTGGGGGAATGGTTTTGTTTGGGGTAAGAGATAAATTTTCCAGATCGGAGGTGGTAGCTCACACCTGTAATCCCAACACTTTGGGAGGCCGAGGCAGGTGGATCGCTTGAAGCCAGGAGTTCAAGACAAGCCTGGCCAACATGGCAAAACCACGTCTCCACTAAAAATACCAAAATTAGCCAGGCATGGTGGTGTCGCCTGTAGTCCCAGCTACCCAGGAGGCTGAGGCAGGAGAATCACTTGAACTCAGGAGGCAGAGGTTACAGTGAGCTGGAATTGCCCCACTGCACTCTAGCCTGGGTGAAAGAGCGACATTCTGTCTTAAAAAAAAAAAAATGCATTTTCCGAAGAGGAAAGTACAATGGGCAGAATTTGGAAGCTGGCTTGCTGGGTGAGCTGCTGCCCTTGGGAAAGTCGCTAGGCCCTCCTGTCTTCCCCCTTCCCTTTTTCATCATTTTTGTACGATAGGGATTGTGATTGCTCTGATCAACTCCACAGGACTGTGCTGAGAGTTGGATAAGAGAACACACTTTAGAAAGCTCTCCACAAATGGGCTGTGGCTGTGGTGTGGTGGTGGTGACAGTCATACTGGCGTCTGGGCTGGCTTGTAGCCTGGCCAGTAACTGTGTAGTCATGGGAGCTTAAGGGGGCTGTTTGAAGAGGCCCATCCTAGTCTGACCTCATGAGCCAGAGACACTAGTAATCTTGGCCAGTTCTGGGGCATTTTGGGGTATGTGTGTGTGTCACCCATGCTGGAGTGCAGTGGCAGGAATCTTAGCTCACTGCAGCCTCAATTTCAATCCTCCCACCTCTCAGCCCCCCAAGTAGCTGGAACTACAGGCACATACCATCATGCCCAGCTTATTTTTGTATTTTTTGTAGGACAGGGTTTTGCTGTGTTGCCCAGGCTGGTCTTGAACTCCTGAACTCAAGCAATCTTTCTCTCTCAGCCTCTCAAAGTGCTGGGATTACAGATGTGCACCACCATGCCCATCCCAAAATGTACTTATTTAATATACATCACCGGTGCTCAACTGGAGGCTTAAAAGACAAATAATAATACCACAGCTCAGGATACAAAGTGCTATCGAGAAATCACAGAAAGGACAGACCATCTAAGGAAAACCTAAAAAGACGGCACAAGGACAGGCTGGGCAGCCTGGGTCAGGGCTCCTGGCTGGTGACCTGCTTTAAGTAGGTTTCTTGCAGGTACTTCTTAAAAGCCATGGGGGGTTTTTCAGAGTTCGGCAGCATGCAAGTTCAAAGGGCTATTGATGTTGGGCTCTCCTCGCAGGCTGTGGATGGAGAACAAGATAGTCCTGACATCATACACGGCAGACCACTTGTCCTTCAGGACGTCCAGGCAGATGTTACTCTTGGTGTCCATGTTGGGGTGTTAGCAGGGCGTGAGGAACTTCACCATGGGTGCATTGTAAGGGTAGCCCCTGCGAGTTCTAGGGAGAGCTTATACCTCAGGTGTTGATACTATGCCAGATGCTCCATGGATGGTCCCACCCCACTTTGAAAAGGTGGTCTGATTCAGGGAAGGCAGAAATCCCTGTGTCACCAGGCATCAAGAAAATCCTCGGCTCCTGCTGTAGCCTTCTGCCCACAGGGCAACGGGTGGCACCCTGGGGGTGGCTCCTTTGCAGGCAGCAGCAATGCTGGTGGCGGCTGGATCAAGGTTTTGAGAGGCCATCTAGGTGGCACTGGCAGAGAGATAGGAACTTAAAGAACACAACTGCAACTGCCTGTTTAATTTTTTTGAGACAGGGTCTCCCTCTGTCACCCAGGCTGGAGTGCAGTGGCGTGAACACAGCTCATTGCATCATCAACCTCCTGGGCTCAAGCAATCCTTCTGCCACAGCCTCCCAAGGAGCTGGGACCACAGGGGCACCCCACCACACTTGGCTAATTTTTTATTTTTTTGTAGAGATAGGGGTATCTGCAGCCATAAAAAAGAATGAGATCATGTCTTTTGCGGCAACATGGATGGAGCTGGAGGCCATTACCCTAAGCAAACAAACACAGAAACAGAAAATCAAATACCATATGTTCTCACTTATAAGTGGGAGCTAAATGATGAGAACTCATGAACACAAAAAAAGAAACAACAGACACTGGGGTCTACCTGACAGTGGAGTGTGGGAGAAGGGAGAGAAGCAGAAAAGATAACTACTGGGTACTAAGCTTAATACCTGGGTGATGAAATAATCTGTACAACAGACCCCCATGACATGAGTTTACCTATGTAACAAACCTGCACATGTACCTCCAAACCTAAAATAAACATTTTTTTAAATTTTGAATTTAAGAAAAAGGAGTCTCACCATGTTGCCCAGGCTGGTCTCAACTTCCAGCCTCAAGCAATCCTTTCACCTTGGCCTCCACAAGTGCTGGGATTACAGGCATAAGCCATTGCACCAAGCCTAGGACATTTCTATATAATCACGTCCTTTACCCCAACCAAGGTTCCTAATCCTCAGGAAAAAAGCTGTTTAAGACAAATCTTCCTAAGCAGACCCAAAGTTTTGCAAGCCCATATGAAACCTGCCTTCCTGAGTACCCTGCTAGCCTCCATGCCTAAGTATGCCACAGCAAGGCTGATGTGGCTCCCTTAGACCTATTCTGATATCTACTGAGATCAGTCCCTTATGCTGAGTGGAGAGCCTGATGGCCACGTGTGTGCTGTTAGAGGACACTGCCCACACAGTGACCACCCAGGGAAAAAGAGAGACCCAATTTCCTTGTGTGTGTTGAAACATGGCCAGTGTTAGAGATCCGGGTTGCTCAGTCTAACCCCAAGTGATTAAGAACTAGCTATGATTCTAGATTGACTGCAAATTTAGTTGTCAGCACAGATGAAGAAATGAAATAGACACACCAGATGTAAAGCCTCAAAAAGGCCTCCTACTGACAGATCCTGTTCTCCTAACGCATGCAGACCTCTCCTGACTTGCTGAGATGTATGTATACTCAATGACAGCCTGGAATTGAATGGTTGACTAGAAGTGGCTTTCCAGAGGCTGTAGCAGGAAGAACATTCTTTGTAAACACCAAGTATTTCATTCTCCCCAATATATTAAAACAGTGTCTTCAGTAGGACCTGGAGCATTGATGGGCATCACTTTTGACCAACATATGCTCATGCCATACCTTATATAGATTCACACACTTCTTCCAGACAGGCTTTGCCACCACCATATGCACATGGACCCTCGGGACTTCAGTAACTTGGGGGGCCAGGTGTGTTCAGAGCAGAAGAAACAGGAATTAGTGTACAATGACTAGGTCCGGGGAACCCATCTTCAAATGATTTGGCCTTTGTAATTAGCAGTTTTATGTCAATAAATTATTTAAAACATTGAGATGTATATTACAGCATTCAACACTGATCCACAAGCTTGATCACATTTATGTTTTAGAATTAATCAAATAGAAAAATACACTGAATATCCCTTGTGTCCAGTGCTTATCACCCCTGTGACCAATTTGTGAGTTGGCTTGTGTTGTCTTAGACTTTGAAAAGAGAAAACAAAGGTTTTCTTATCGAACTTTTTGGTTGTACATTTCATGTTTGATTTGAGAACAATTCTGGTTCAGGCCTGCAGTAAGAGATTGAGAGCCTTACATCATTATAAATGTGGCCTGGGGCGTCCACCTCATTTAACTAGAGGATAATGCAGAGGAGTGATTTGAAGCTGACTTCTTCCTCCCACAGACTAATCTTTCTAAATAGTTTGCACTTTTTTCTATCCCCAAAGGGATTTGTTAAATGCGATTTTCAGCAGGAAATGTACTTTTTTTTATTTGTTAGCCATAGTGGAAAAGCATAGATAAACTGAATCTGTGTTTTAACATAATAAGACAATCAAATTTTTTGTTTAGTTGTGAGGGAGGGGACAGGATAGAGGAAATAGGAAGAGCTTCATCAAACATAAGTTGAATATTTATTTGGCTTTTGTTTTTATTTAAACCAGCCTCTTTAGAAAATTACTTTCTTAATAAGACATTATACAATGAATTTTTCCCAGTCATTTTGAGGGAAAAATGTGGTACTCTGGGAGAACTTCTAGAAGAAAGAGGGAAACTCATTTAAGATTCCCAAGACCTACAGAGGGCTCATGCTGAATAGCTTCCACTGAGGACCTTCCATCCTGGTGCTTTTTGTCTTTTGTTTTTTTGAGATGGAGTTTCTCTCTGTCACCCAGACTGGAGTGCACTGGCGCGATCCCAACTCACTGTAACCTTCACCTCTGGGGTTCAAGCGATTCTCCTGCCTCAGCCTCCCAAGTAGCTGGGATTATAGGCACGCACCACCATGTTGGTCAGGCTGGTCTCGAGCTGCTGACCTCAAGTGATTCGCCTGCCTCGGCCTTCCAAAGTGCTGGGATTGCAGGCATGAGCCACCGCTTCTCCTCCCATTTTATTTTGTTGTGAGAGATCGTAAACAGCCTAGAAAGATAGAAATCTCAATAATGAGAAGTTTACGTAATGTGTGGTTCCTGCCGACTTTCTCTCTGCTTATTTGCTGTCTTTTTTTTTTTTTTTTAAGGGACAAGGCCTTCTCTGTCACCTAGGCTGGAGTGCAGTGGTGACATCATGGCTGACTGCAGCCTCAAACTCTTGGGGTCAAGCAATGCTCCTACCTCAGCCTCCAGAGTAGCTGTGACTACAGGCAGATGCCACCACACCTGGCTAATTTTTTTTTTTTTTTTTTGGTAGAGACCAGACCTCACTATGTTGCCCAGGCTGGTCTTGAACTCCTGGCCCCAGCAATTCTCTTCATCTTGGCCTCCCAAAGCACTGGGATTATAGGCATAAGCCATCACCCCGGGTCTATTTACTGTCTTGATTCTCTTCTCTATCCAGCCCCACAAATGGCCCAAGACCTCCCAAATGGGCGGTCAAGCTTCCTCACTAAGTTGAGTTTTTTTTTACTGGGCAAGTCAAAGTGTTTCGATGAGATCCTATCTTGAAACAATGCCAGGGAAGGACATGAGGTCTCCTTCCTCCTAAAAACACCCCTAGAGGGAGGCCTGGGAGGGGTAAACCTGGTGGTTCAACCTAGTAATTCAACCACCCATGAAAGACCCTCTAGGCCTAATGGCTGGGTGAGGGGCTCCAAAAATTTCTCTAGTCTTGGCCAGAAAGACTTCCTTACAGCTTTCACATTTCTCTCATGTCCTTCAGAAGGGACCTGCATCCAAAAGTGGCCATGGAAAGCTTCACAGAATTAGCTTTTATTGTAAAAAAGTAACCAATTGAGGAATGACTGAAGAGAAAGCATGCTCCAGCTGTCAGTCAACTTTGAGGGCATGAGCCCATGTTCTAAATTTAAATACAATCTGTCCCTTTCTCCTTGTATATCCAGAGTTTCCTTTCACTTCCCTCAGTGCCTTCAACTAATCCCATTCCTGGTTTACTGCTTGGCAGTGATAATTATACGTGTGCACTGTGGCAGTTCAGCCTTTCATGTGCCACTTCCCATCTTTTGGTATTTTCTTTTTTCTGTGGGAAACGATATGACAGAATCTTGCCATGTATATGTTCTTCATTTTTGACTCCAACCGTGCACTACAGAATAGAAAGGATTGCAGCCTCCTTTACTTTTTTCTGCCGTTACTGAAAATGACGTCAGCTCATTGCTCATCCTCGTCGCTTGTCACTGGCTGCCGTTTCCCCCACTTCCCTTGGTATTGTGTCTACATGTCTTTGCTGTAGGGGCAATTAGATAGTAAACTGGTGATGTCAGTCCTTTGACTGGAGGTCAGCATTTCAAATGCTCAGATATTTTTGTTAAAGCTCACTTTTTTAAAAAAATTAGTGTCTCTGTCACCCAGGCTAGAGTGCAGTGGCACGATCTCAGCTCACTGCAATCTCCACCTCCCAGGCTCAAGCGATCCTCCCACTTCAGCCTCCCACGTAGCTAGGACTACAGGCATGCATCTCCACACAGGGCTGATTTTCATATTTTTTGTAGAGAAAGAGTTTCACTGTTTTGCCCAGGCTTGTCTTGAACTCCTGGGCTCAAGAGATCTGCCAACCTCAGCCTTCCGAAGTGCTGTGACTACAGGCACGAGCCACCACTCCCAGCCTAAAGCCCACTTCTTTTGAAACCTCAACATATCTCCAGATCATTGATTCCCAGATTTCTTGTCATTGCAACCTCTTCTCCTTATGTTTGGTTTAGATATTTTATTATATCCACCTTTGTCCCCCATCCTGCCAACTATTCTTCAGGGAGAAGAGAGCAACATTTTTTGTTTTTTATGAAAAACAAGTAGAACATTTTTGTTTTGGTTTTGAGGAATTTTTAAGAGCATACAACACTCGGTGGTCTATTGGAGAAGTGCTGGAGTGTTAGAAAAAAGCAATCACTGCTTTGAATCTTGGAATAAGGTCATTTTAATCTCACTCACTGCTTTTTCTTTATGTGTTTTGTGGTTAAATAAAAAAAACACGTAATATGAAATCTGCCCTCTTCATAAACTTTTAAGTGTACAGTACAGTGTTGTAACTGTAAGCTCATTGTTGACAGCAGATCTCTGGAACTTTATACCCATTGAACAGCAACTCCTCATTTCTCCCTTACCCTAGCCCCTGGCAACCACCGTTCTGTGTATGCTTCTGTAATTTTAAATACTTTAGATACTTCATACAAATGGAATCATGTCATATTTGCCCTCCTGGGACTGGCTTATTTCTCTTAGCATAGTGTCCTACAGGTACATCTGTGTTATGGTATATGATGAGTTAATCTCACTTATTATTTCTTAAAGTATAAATACAAGACTAACACACACACACACACAAAAATCCCTTGTGTCTTCCATGGACCGTTTAAGGTTTCAGATGCTCACAGTTAAGGCTTATGTTTTGGGGGTCCTGGGAGGATGTAAGTGTCAGTTCTTTTTTGTATAATGAGGAAAGTAACACAAAAGATTCTAGGATGGCAGGTACAAAGAACAGGTTAAGAACAGCCCAGCCCTTGAAAATATATATTATCATTGCAGACATCTTCCTGGGGTCAAGTCATAATGTTCCCAAATAAATAACTGTTCATCCATGAGGACCTTCTATGAGTCTGTGTTATTGATACTTTGTTTTGTTTTTGGTGGGTTTTTTTTTTTTTTTTTTTTTTTTTTTGAGATGGAGTCTCACTCTGTCACCCAGGCTGGAGTGCAGTGGTGTGATGTCAGCTCACTGCAATCTCTGCCTCCAGGTTCAAGCAATTCTGCTGCCTCAGCCTCCCAAGTAGCTGGGATTACAGACACACACCACCATGCCCTAGCTAATTTTTTGTATTTTTAGTAGAGACAGGGTTTCACCATGTTAGCCAGGATGCTCTCGATCTCCTGACCTCATGATCCACCCGCCTCAGCCTCCCAAAGTGCCACCGCGCTGGCCTGTTTTTGGTTTTTACCCTAACTCTTGGAGAGAAGACTTATGACTAAAAACAAATTAAAAAAAAAAAACCTTCCATAAAGGGATTATAATTATTAAGGAAGAACTCTAGCTGATGATGGAGAAAGTTCAAAGATGTTGTATTATTCATTTTTCTCTTCTTTTAAAATAATTAAGGCCAGGAGCAGAGGTTCATGCCGGTAATCCCAGCACTTTGGGAGGCCGAGGCAGATGGACCATCTGAGGTCAGGAGTTTGAAACCAACCTAACCAAAATGGTAAAATCCCATCTCTACTAAAAATACAAAATTTCACTGGGCATGGTGGCACATGCCTGTAATCCCAGCTACTCAGGAGGCAGAGGCAGGCGAATCACTTGAACCCAGAAGGCAGAGGTTGCCATGAGCCTAGATCATGCCATTGCACTCCAGCCTAGGTGACAAAGCAAGACTCTGTCTCAAAAAAAAAAAAAAATTAAAACTAAAAGAAAATATACTAGTTGTTTGCTGCTACGTAGTAAATTAGTCCAAAACTTAGTAGCCTAGTACAGTAATAAATATTTACCATCTCACACAGTTTCTGTGGGTCAGAAACTTGGGAGTAGCTTAGTTTTGTGGTTCTGGCCTGGAAAGTCCCATGAGGCTGCAGTCAGTATGTCAGCAGGGACTTTGTCCTGGCTTTGGATTGACTCACTCACATGGCCATTGTCAGGAGGCCCCAGCTCCTCATCACATGGACCTCTCCTTTGTGCTCTTTGAGCATCCTAACAGCATGGCAACTGGCTTCTCCCTGAGCAATTGATCCCACAAAAAGCAAGAAAGAAGCTGCAGTCATGCACTGTCCTCCCACTATATTCTGTTCAAGTGTGTCACCAGAGTAAGTAATTAAGTACAGCCCACACTCGAGGGGAGCAGAATTAGCTCCACCTAAAAAGGGGGGATTTGATAAAGGGATGGAAGACCCATGCCATCAGAAGGGTGGATAGGACCTTAGCCAGATATTCTAGTGATGCTCAAGGACAAAGAAAGAGTGAGTGTATGGAGTGTGAGCACTAACTCACAGCTACGGTCAGTGCCGGAGCTGGAGACGGGGAAGGGAGCAAAGGAACACCTGGCCAGGCAACCCTGAGCATCCTCTGGGAGCCAGGACCGTGGAGCGGAGAGAGATAACAGGAACGGAGTCAGTGGCTCCAAGATGTGTTAGAGATTTACTGAGGATGAGGCCAGGAGGCCAGCAGAGAAGTGATGCAGGTAAAGACAGTGGCTTTGACCAGGGAGCAAGGGAGGATGCCCCAGGCCAGCCCTGGAGCTTGACGCTGCTGGAGGAAGTACCTTATACCAATCAGAGCTTCGTTTGCCACTGCTGAAAAGGAATGGTGCCACTAGGCCCTCTTCTCCACTGGAGATGCTCCTTCAGCTCAGCAGGGCACTAGCTCGGAACCCAAAATGCACATTTTTATGGATTGGGAGGAGGGCCGACGCCTCGGTGGGAGAGCCTCTGCAGCTGCCTTTTGAGGATGTTTGCTTGTTGCCATTTTCAGTACTCCACACTTCAAGAGTGAGCCCCTTCTCCTCATCATGGAGTTAAATTCCCAGGACGTCATCTTTATTTTCTCCACAGCCCCTTTCCAAAACTCAACTTTTGTTTGCTTCATAAATTGCCCTCCTAACCTCCATGGACTGAGTTTATCTGTCTTGATGGATGAATCAGAGTCCCAAACTCGTCTCTTTTGCTCCAGCTCTCTTGGCAGAGAACACAGGAAAATGGATTTTGCTTATGTGTCTGTTTGGGGAAGACTTTTTTCTTTTTCTGTCTCAGCCTTAGCTTGTGGGCAAGCTGGCACCTGGGACCTTGAGTCACCTCCAGACGTGGGCTGAGGCCACATGGGGAGTTCTCCCCAGAACCGTTTGTGATGTTCCCTAATTCCAGGATGGGCTGCAGTTTTCCAAAGCCAAGTCTCAGGGGAACTGGGGGAATTACTTTCCTGGAGCCAGCCTTATCTTATTTGTCCATGTTTTATTCATGCAAATTGGAAATACTCCCACTACTAAACTGTCTGTTGACCATCTGCCTAGGCAGTGGAGCTGTGGATGCTAAATGGATTTTCTCAGCGCCTTCCTAATCTCTCAGCTTCGCACTGTTTACGTGGCAGCCACCTGATTGAGAACAGATCATGTTTTTGCTGTGTTATTAATAAAGTGCAAGAAATTGGGGCTGGGCGCGGTGGCTCAAGCCTGTAATCCCAGCACTTTGGGAGGCCGAGGTGGGCAGATCACGAGGTCAGGAGATTGAGACCATCCTGACCAACATGGTGAAACCTCATCTCTACTAAAAAACACAAAAATTAGCTTGAGCATGGTGGCGTGTGCCTGTAATCCCAGCTACTCCAGAGGCTGAGGCAGGAGGATAGCTTGAACCAGGGAGGTGGAGGTTGCAGTGAGCCGAGATCGCACCACTGAACTCCAGCCTGGTGATAGAGCGAGACTGTGTCTCAAAAAATAAAAACAAATAATATAAATAAAGTACAAGAAGTTGAATTCGTATAATTCTAGTTCCTTTTCTGCCATTATCTAGGAATGAGCTTAGGCAAATATTTAACCCCTGGGGCCTCTTCTATAAGAGATTTGGTCAAGATGAATCTCAGGGTGCTTCTAAGGCTCAAGTTCATTGGGTATGCCATAATTTAGAAATATAAAAATATTATATTCCTAAATTAGTAGAGAAGGATTTATTTGCCACAAGAGGAGAATCTCTATCCTTTCTCTTTCCACCCAACTCACTAGAAAGGATCTGCACGTCACCAAGAGATTTCCCTCTGCATTGTGGAACCAGCAATTTCTTCACGTTAGGAAACAGAATCTAAGCTAGTGTTTTTCTCTTAAAACCATACAAATGTTCCTAACATCTTTGTATAACTGAGGCTTATGCTTTGCTGACCATTTCTTTTCAATCCATTTTCCCAATACAATAATATTGCTTGTCGACACAGACTTGCCCTTCTGCAGTCGTTTGTGTGTTTGTTTGTTTTTGAGTCACCCAGGCTGGAGTGCAGTGGTGCAATCTCAGCTCACTGCAGCCTTCTGAGGTGGGAAGATCACTGGACTCAAGGGATCCTCCCGCCTTAGCCCCCCAAGTAACTGGGACCACAGGCACATGCCATCATGCAGAGCGAGCTCGCTTGCTTGCTTGTTTATTTATTTATTTAGTAGAGATAGGGTTTCACCATGTGGCCCAGGCTGCTCTCAAATTCCTGGGCTCAAGGGATTTGCCTGCCTTGGCCTCCCAAGTCCTGGAATTACAGGTGTGAGCCCTCATGCTGGCCTGCAAGTTTTTTTGTTTAGTTTTTTTGTGAATAAGTTATACTTTTATTTTTCAGAAACAAATGACAAGTGGCAACTTGCCTTTGTAAATGATTAAAGAGTATCAGAGTAATAAGCTATCTCTCATGGAGACAGAAGCCCGAGAAACACTGTTATATAACTCTCAAAGAAAGTCCTATTAAATAAATCTCAGAATAATGTACTTTTAACTAAATCAACAAGACAAAAACCACAAACAATTATACAGAACTCATAAAATGTATATGAAGGAAAAAGGGAAATCTTTACATTAAAGATTGTATATGAGGATACATTAAATCTGCATATTAGAAGTTATTAAAATCAAGGTGGCTCAAATCTGTTTCCTTTTAAAAATACGGATATAATTGTGTTTTTCTAAATGTTTCATTAGTAATACTCAGTCTTGTAAGTCTAGTCCCATAATAATCTATAATGTAACTACTTCCATTTGGAGGTGCAACAATCTGCATTGAAATAAGAATGAAATCGATAGGCTCCCAATTCCACAAAACCCTACAGTGCAAAATTTTAACAAACCCAAGACACGGTATCCAAGGTAAAATCGATCTGCTCCCAACCATCCAAGAAAAAGGGACGATGCAACTGCCACTTTGTATGAATAGCCATTTACATTTCGGCAAGATAGGGGCTTCAAAACACCAACTTCATTCCCAGTAATATGTGTTTCATTGCCACTGGAATACTTACAAGTTATGTTGGGTGCTGGAAAACATGAAACATGAGCCGTGTGGTTTGTACAGTTAACTGATTCTTGCATAGCTTCATTTATTTTTGGATCTGTAACCCCAACTCTACCTCGCCTCCAAGGGGGGTGTTCCCACAGAGGATATTGTCCCACTTTGAGGTCCTCACACTTAAGCGACTCCTCGCCCCCAGCAGAGGTGGCAACAGCCCCCCAGGGTCCTGTGGTGACTGAGACTAACCATAGGACACCGAGGAGTCTGACAGTCACGGCCTCCAGAGCAGGCCGACCGGAGCGCCAGGCTGCCGCCATCTTGAAAACCAGCACTTCCGGCTGGCCTGCAGTTTTAAATAGTTTGTTCTAAACGTCACTCTGGTTTCTCCCACTAAAAAATCTGACCCCTCAACCTCCAATTTTAAAATTTTATAAATTGACTAAGGAATATTTTGCTACAGCATTTATCTTTTATCTCCTGGGTTTTATCTAAGTTTTTTAATGAAATTGCTTCTGTTTTATAGATATTTAACTTATGATCTATGTTAGAATAAGGGTAAAAATTGCAAATCAGCAACTCTGGTCATTTTATTGCTCTAGTTGAGTGGCTGAGTCAGGAACATAGAAAGGGCATACCCAAACATTGACCTGCTTGTACCTACGAACGGCTGAGGACCAATTTTTAAATAGGTCGCAGTTAATCAAAATCTCTGCACTTTAATCTTTTCCAAATGCTAAACTATGCCCTTGTACAAACTGGAATAAAAGTAGTCATAGCTAGCTATGTCTAGCATAGTCCAGAGTCCCCTGAAAATATTTTCAGTGATAAACAACAACAAAAGCCAGTTTCTTGGAATGGTTCCTAAACTCTTGCTATTTAAAACTTCATAGGAAAATACTAAGTGGTGTGTATTTTGGTAGTGACATTGGTTCACTCAACTACTCACCAGTTTGTTGATTACCTGCTCGGGGCTGTGACCAGCGCCAGGCGTTGGATCACAGAAAAGAACTAGAGAGAATAAACTGACGAGTCCTTAGCATCACTGAGCCCACGATACGCAGACAATTTCAATGCATTGTGCAAATGCTACGATAAGAGAGAGCCATGTAAGAACCAGGCCCCCAATCTAAGTTGGAGGGGCTGGATTCAGGAGTGAAGAGGGGTGAGGAAGAGTTAAGGGAGGTTTGTCAAACAAAAAGGAAACTAATCTGAGACATAAAGGATATCTAGGAGTTAACCAAGCAAAGGTAGGGAGGGGTGGGAAATGGGGGAAATATTCTAGGAAAAGGAATGGCATGTGCAAAGGCGAGGGGCTAGGGAGAACAAGACATGCTTGAGGAGTCACGGGAAGTTTATTATGGCTGGAGCTCAGGGTTCAGGAGGGAAGTGGGGCTGGGAAAAGCTACTCATGAACCAGATCTTATCTGTTCTGGATTTTACAGTTTAGTAAATGTATTCATTCAGGACCATTACCTTCTTCCTGGTAGTTAGAAAGTTTTCTCAAGAGGAAAATGTAAATCTAAAATGTTTCAAATCCCAGAGAAAAGTATTTTTCCCAGGAGTATTTACCAAGTGTTAACATTGACTTTTAAAGTTTTCCTAGGATTCCTACCATCCAAGGTAATTCTATGGCATATGGCATTTTTTTAGTAATTTGCAAGACAAAAACATGAAGCATATTTTTAAATACTGATTTTCATATTAAACACTAATTGAAAACATTAAAATCCAATTAAAAGGGCTGGAGTTCTCAGATCACTTTATTCCAAGATGTGGGTAGGACTTTAGCCATTTGGCCACAATGGGGTTATTATCCACCCAGCATTCAGGAGAAGGAGGATGATTCTCACCTATGTGGGGTTGCAAGTCTAAGTTACTTATCCAGAATCACTCAGATAACAAGATAACACCTCAGAAACATTTCAGATTGGGTGCAAATAGTAAGCCATGACCTCCATTTATGATTCTAGCAATATGTGGCCTTTTCTCCAAAATATATTCATGCTTTTACTCTCTTGTTTTTCTATTTTGGTAATTTGTAGACATAACTAATTGCCTTGGCTTGACATTGGAAACCTCTGTAATCTAGTGTAGGCTACAGTTCTTAAGATTCTGTTTTCTTCACCCCAAACACCTCACTGTCCAACAAAGCAAAATGAGACAGAACACCCCAGCCATACAGATTATGTAGAGAGGCACCAAGAATGCATGAGGGAGGCTCTGGGTTTGGACTCAGAAAACCTAAATTCACGACCTGCCCACCCCATTTCCAGTCTGTGTGACCTCGCACAAGACACTTAGCCTCACTTAACCTCAATTTCTTTATCTGTAAAATGACTGGTTTCTCTCACAAGATTGCTAGGAAAATCCAAATGAAGTCATGGATATAAAAACTTGCTGTGAGGCCAGGCACTGTGGCTCACACCTATAATTTCAGCACTTTGGGAGGCCGAGGCAGGAGGATCACTTGAGCCCAGGAGTTCGAGACCAGCCTGGCCACATAGCAAGACCCAGTCTCATTATTTTTTAAAAAGTAAAAAATTTCTCTGTGAGATGTAAAGCCCATTATTAATGTAAACTACAGCAGTCTGCCTTCATCCATGGTTTTGCTTTCCACAGTTTCAGTTATTTACAGTCAACCTTGGTATGAAAATATTACATGGGAATATGTAATATGTAAAATCAGAAAAACAATTTCTGATTTTAAATTTCACACAGTCCTGAGGAATATGAAGAAATCTCACCCCATCTAGCTCTGTCCAGGCCAGGATGTGAATTATCCCTTTGTGTAGGGTGTCCCAGATGTCAGCGCCACCCACTCATTAGTCAGCAAGTAGATGTCTCAGTTACCAGATTGACTGTCATGGTATCATAGTGCTTGTGTTCCAAGAAACCCTATTTTACTTAATAATGGCCGCAAAGTGCAAGAATAATAAAGTTGGTGTATCGTTATAGTTGTTCTATTTTATTACTGTTCTTAATCTCTTACTGTGCCTAATTTGCAAAATAGATTTTATCAGAGGTGTGTGTGTATATATACGCACACACACACACACACACATACATACGTAGTATTAGTATGTACTCTTATATGTATACATAGTATTAATATATACTGTATAAAGTTAGTACTATCCACAGTTTCAGGCATCCACTGAGGGTTTTAGAAAGTATCTCCTGCAGGGATAAGGGTGGGCTGTTGTATTTTTATTTTTCCTGCAAATGACATATAATTTTCTTTCTTTCTTTCTTTCTTTCTTTCTTTCTTTCTTTCTTTCTTTCTTTCTTTCCTTTCTTTTCTTCTTTCTTTCTTTCTTTCTTCTTTTTCAGAGACAGAGTCTCTCTCAGTCACCCAGGCTACAGTGCAGTGGTGCAATCTCAGCTCACTGCAAATCAAAATGGACCCGACTCCGGAGTTCAAGGGGCTCTCATGCCTCAGCCTCCCGAGTAGCTGGGATTACAGGCACCCGCCTCCACGCCCAGCTAATTTTTGTATTTTTAGTAGAGATGGGATTTCACCATCTTGGCAGTCTCAAACTCGTGATCCACCTGTGATCCTGACCTCCTGATCCACCCACCTCGGCCTCGAAAAGTGCTGGGATTACAGGCATGAGTCACAGCGCCCGGCACACCCAGTATTCCCACATCTTGAACATACTGATCCCCTTGCCTGAAATTTTCTTACCTATCCCCACCCACCATTTTTAACTTTTGAAAGCCCATTTCCCCTTTCATGAATTTAGTTCTGACCTACTCAGTAAGAATTTTTTTTTTTTTTTTTAAGAGATGAGGTCTTGCTATGTGGCCCCAGGCTGCAGTCCAGTGGCACTACAGCCTTGCACTCCCGGGTTTAAGCAATCCTCCTGTCTCAGCCTCTCGAATAGCGGGGACTACAGGATTTTTTTATTTTTCCCTGTCATTCAGGCTGGAGACAGTGGTGGAGTCATAGCTCCCTGCAGCCTTGACCTCCCAGACTTAAGTAGTCCTCCTGCCTCAGCCTCTCGAGTAGCTGGAACTACAGGGGCACACCATCATGCCTGACTCATTTATATTTTATTTTTTAGAGATGGGGTCTCACTATATTGCCCAGGCTCCCAGGCTGGTATCAAACTCCTGGGCTCAAGTTATCCTCCCACTCCAGCGTCCCAACGTGCTGGTGTAGCAGGCTGGATCTTCATAAGCACTTTGCTGTAATGATGAATGTATAAGTTAAACGTTAAAGCAGAAGTAGAAAAAAATGGATAATGAACTGGGGAAACTGGTGCCTGAGTAAGAAAGCTCCAATGCAAAAACAAACCCGTTAGAACCTTACCTGGACTTCCTCAATGTCAAACCTGATGGAGTGATAAAAGCATGCACCAGTGGCCAGGTGCAGTGGCTCACGCCTGTAATCCCAGCACTTTGGGAGGCCGAGGCAGGTGGATGATGAAGTCAGGAGTTCAAGGCCCACCTGACCAACATGGTGAAACCCCATCTCTACTAAAAATACAAAAGATTAGTCGGGCATGGTGGCACGTGCCTGTAATCCCAGCTACTTGGGAGGCTGAGGTAGGAGAATCGCTTGAACCCAGGTGGCAGAGGTTGCAGTGAGCCAAGATCGTGCCATTGTGTTCCAGTCTGGGCAACAGAGCAGACTCTGTACCAAGAGTCTTGGTGCAGAGCAAGTGTGTGTACCAACACCCACTTAAGAAACTTTCCTACCCGTAGACCCATAGTTAAAATTAGATTAAGAAACACTCCCACAAGTAGGCATAGAGCTTGAATTGCATATATAAGCTAAAGGAAAACTTGTAATTGAGTTGATCTGGTGAGTTTCTTGGACCTTCTCCCTGTAACTGGTTGCAGAAATAAACTCCCTCCTTTCCCAGTCTGTCTGCATCTTGTTATTGGACTCGAGAACAAGCAGTCAGACCTCGTTTGTCTGGAAACTCTGGGATTACAGCCCAGGAGATTATTTTTTATATTTGTATTGCTATCATAGGACAGGTTGCACTCCACCTGTATTGTAATTGCATGTGTGCTTGTCTGTCTTCACTTCCTGATTGTAACTCCCTATGGGACAGGAGTGCAACCCTATCATCTTTCTATTCCTCATGTGACCCAGCACAGCATTTAGTTCATGATGGACAGGAACAAATTAATCCATTCCATGTTTCACCTGCTTAAGGCCATACAATGCTGAATGTGATTTAGTTACTATCATTGTAGACCTTTCTCACCTTTTATACCATTTTCCATAGAAATTTCCCCTTAAGGAATGAATTCAGCTAAGCAGTAATAGAAGTTAGTGCTCTCATTATAGGGTTACATATTAAAGTTGATGATGATTAGATGATATTTTTCTTTTTTAGTTTTAAATATACTTTTTTTTTAAGTTTATTTTAGGTTTGGGGGTACCTGTGCAGGTTTGTTACATAGGTAAACTCGTGTTGTGGGGGTTTGTTGTGCAGATTACTTTATCACCCAGGTATTAAGCCTAGTACCTAATAGTTATCTTTTCTGCTCCTCTCCCTCTTCCCACCCCCCACCCTCAAGTAGACCCCAATGTCTGTTGTTCCCTTCTTTGTGTTCATGAGTTCTCATCATTTAACTCCCACTTGTGAGAACATGTGATATTTGGCTTTCTGCTCCTGTGTTAGTTTACTGAGGATAATGGCCTCCAGCTCTGTCTGTGTTCCTGCAAAAGACATGATCTCATTCTTTTTTAAGGCTGCATAGAATTCTATGGTGGATATGCACCACATTTTCTTTATTCAGTCTGTCATTGATGGGCATTTAGGTTAATTCCGTGTCTTTGCTATGGTGAATAGTGCTGCAGTGAACATTCCTGTGCATGTGTCTTTATGGTAGAATGATTTATATCCCTCTGGGTATATACCCAAGAATGGGATTGCTGCATCAAATGGTAGTTCTGTTTTTAGCACTTTGAGGAATCGCCATACTGCTTTCCACAATGGCTGAACTAATTTATACTCCCACCAACAGTGTATAAGTGTTCCCTTTTCTCTGCAACCTTGCCAGCACCGGTCGTTTTTTTTTTTGTTTTTTTTGTTTGTTTGTTTTGTTTTTGTTTTTTTTTAATATTTAATAATAGCAATTCTGACTGATGTAAGATGGTATCTCCTTGTGGTTTTGATTTGCATTTCTCTAATGATCGGTGATGTTAAGCTTTTTTTAATACACTTGTTGGCCACATGTATGTCTTCTTTAGAAAAGTGTCTGTTCATGTCCTTTGCCCACTTTTTAATGGGGTTTTTTTTTTCTTGTAAATTTCTTTAAGTTCCTTATAGACGCTGAATATTAGACCTTTGTCAGATGCATAGTTTGCAAATATTTTCTCCCATTCTGTAGGTTGTCTGTTTACTCTGTTGATAGTTTCTTTTGCTGTGCAGAAGCTCTTAAGTTTAATTAGATCCCGTTTGTCAATTTTTGCTTCTGTTACAATTGCTTTCGGTGTCTTTGTCATGAAATCTTTACCTGTTCCTATGTCCAGAATGTTATTGCCTAGGTTGTCTTCCAGGGCTTTTATAGTTTGAGGTTTTACATTTATGTCTTTGATCCATCTTGAGTTAAGTTTTGCATATAGTGTAGGGAAGGGGTCCAGCTTCAGTCTTCTGTAGATGGCTAGGCAGTTATCCCAGTACCATTTAGTGAATAGGGAGTCTTTTCCCCATTGCTTGTTTTTGTCATCTTTGTCAAAGATCAGATGGTTGTAGGTGAGCAGGCTTATTTCCAGGCTCTCTATCCTGTTCCATTGGTCTACATGTTTGTCTTTGTCTCAGTACCATGCTGTTTTGGTTGCTGTAGTCCTAGTAGTATAGTTTGAAGTCAAGTAACGTGATGCCTCTGACATTATTTTTTTGACGTTCCCTAGTTATTATGAATTGAACATTTATTATGAATTCAGCCCAGTTTAACATATGATCAGTATGTTCCAGAAAGATCTGTTCTTTAATCATCTTCTCAGCATATTACATACCATTGAGGAAAGCTAGCTAGTTCTAACCTTATGAAATATTTATGGAATTATTATCCCTTATGTTTTTGTAAGTTAACATGCTCCTTGCTGATTCAAAAAAATTACCCAGGAATTTTTTGTGAACGAGATTAATCTTCTCTCTCTCTGTTCTACAGACTATGACTGCCTGTTCTTCACAGAGGCCAAGCTCCCATGAATATGGGGTGGAAATTTGGAGACAGGTCAAAGTCATACATATCCCAAGAGTCTTGTTCTTATTTTCTCTCTTCGAGTTTACTTTGAGCTTTTTCAAAGTAAAAAAAAGTAAAAAGCTTTTCACTTTTTTACCTTTGTTTTTTAGTCTTCAAGTGTCAGTTCAGCTGATTTACATAATCCTTTCCCATGTACTAGATAAACCTGGATTACTTTCTACCTCTTCCCCTTGTTGACAAGCAGCCGGTGTTTGTGAAAAAGCATTGTCTTGGTGTTTGCAGTCTGCTGCCTTAGGTTCAGAGATCCATTCATCATCTTTGAAGCATCCAGCTTCCTAAAGGTCACACATTTTGTTAAAGGGACTCCCTGAGAATGTACCTGAAAAGCAAGGATGAGGGAGGCATAAACAGCAGCCCCAAGGCCAATTTCAGGAGTATTGAGAACAGTTTCTTCCTTGTGCCTATAAATAATGAGTTTCCTACTTTTTTCTTTTTTTTTTTTTTTTTA
>PVKP010011677.1:0-60658 GCA_004027715.1 Plecturocebus donacophilus | reverse complement strand
TGCCATGTTGGCCAGGCTGGTCTCAAACTCCGGACCTCAGGTGATGCACCTACCTCAGCCTTCCAAAGTGTTGGGATTACAGGTATGAGCCACTGTGCCCGGCCTTTTTTTTTTTTTCCCCCCCGAGATGGGAATCTCGCCCTGTTGCTCTGTCGCCCAGGCTGGAATGCAGTAGTGCAGTCTCGGCTCACTGCAACCTCCTCCTCCTGGGTTCAAGTGATTCTCCTGCCTCAGCCTCCTGAGTAGCTGGGATTACAGGCACCTGTGACCACGCTTGGCTAATTTTTTATGTATTTTTAATGGAGACGGGTTTTCACCATGTTGGTTAGGCTGGTCTTGAACTCCTGACTTCAAGTGATCCACCTTTCTCAGCCTCCCAAAATGCTGGGATTACAGGCATGAGCCATCAAGCCCGGCCAATTTTTGTGTGTTTAGTAGAGACGGGGTTTCACCATCTTGGCCAGGCTGCTCTCGAACTTCTGACCTCGTAATCCACCTGCCTCAGCCTCTCAAAAGTACTGGGATTACTTACAGGCGTGAGCCACCGCCTCTGGCCCTTTTTTTCTTTTTTTCAACTTAATTTAAGATTCAAAACACTTTTTAATTTTACGGTTTTAACAAATATAGAAAAGTGCGTATTTCATAATCTTCACAAACTCCCCACAATTCTCCATAAGGATTGTGTGTAAGGCAGGAGGACATGACGCTATGTACCGCAGGATCCTGGGAAAGAACAAAATCCTTTGAGCTGAGGAGCTCAGTCCTAGCACCCAACTGGCAGCCGAGGCCCGGGTCCCCGCCTGCGCAGTGGGAGCCGGCGGGCCTGGGAGGAAGTCGGAATGCAGGAACCCCGCCTCTTTCCCGGCTTCCTCCTCCCTTTGGCTCTACCCAGCTTGCTCTCCTCAGCTACAAGTCGGCCGCGCTCTCCGCTTCAGTGTTTGGTGCTTTCTGCGTCCTTTCACGCTGCGCCTGCGCGGCCCCGCCTCGCCCCACGCGCGGGCTCTCGCTTCTGTTTCCCCAGACCTGCTGGCAGCACCCTGATCTTTTCCCGGTCCGGCCCGCTACCCGCGGCGCCAAAACCATGGTGGGTACGATGACGTCGAAAGGTGGTGCCCTCGGGGAGCTCGGACGGTTGGGGCGGGGAGTCTGGCCTTTGTCCCCCTGGGCTAGAGTTTTAGGTCCGGAGTTTTTATCTTCATCCTTAGTCTTGTGCCTCAAGTTCGTTGAGGAGATACCTGAAAGCAAATGGGATTTTTTTTTTTTCCATGATGAGGTAAGAAAACCCAACCCTGAGAGAGAGTCAGTGGGGACAGCGGGAGACAGAAAAGTTAGACCTTAGAGCACTTATCTGCCGGAGACCAGGCAGGCTTCGGGCGAGTGGGGGTGGGATATTTTCTGCAGTTCATTGAAAGGAGTGGGTAGGCACCCCGAAAGGTGGCCGACTGAGAGAGCACACTCGGGCCGACGTATGCAGGGCAGAGCCTCTCTGGGACTTTAAGCGATGGGCTCAGTGCAGTGTGCAGAATAATTTAGGCTCCAGCCTTTCACCTCTGTCAGCCAATTATTCTTTCCTGTGAAGTTTTGAGAACTGTCAGAGATGAAGTGGGGTTCACAAAACCAGTAATTGGTGATACTGGCAAGGGACACTCCTCCCTACCATGTTCCTTCACACATGATGGTTTTCCCCCCTCTCGCCCAATAGCTCTTCTATTCTTTTTTCAAGTCCCTTGTGGGCAAGGATGTGGTCGTGGAACTCAAGAATGACCTGAGGTAGGTACCTGTTCCAACAAGTCTGTTGCGGGTGGGCGTGACCAATGTCCTGTAACCTCTTTAATTTGAGAACTATTTAAGGGCTGGGCGAGGTGGAAGATGTACGGAAGAAATAAATGGGTAGGGCTCGGTGGCTCACCCCTGTAATTCCAGCACTTTGGGAGGCTGAGGAGGGAGGATCGCCTGAGCCCAGGAATTTGAGGCTGCAGTGAGCAATGATTACTCCATTGCACTGTAGCCCAGGCAATAGAGCAAGACCCCATCTCTAAGAAAAATTTAAAAATTTAACAATAAATAAATGCCTTGTGCCTTAAATTTACAGATAAGCTTGGGATTGTGCTGTGTATTGGAAAACAATACAAAGCAATATATAGTTTAGAGTAAGTACTGGCCCGGCGCCCTGGCTCTCGGGTTGGGTGAGGTGGCTCACGCCTGTAAGCCCAGCACTTTAAGAGGCTGTGGTGGGTGGTCACCACAAGGTGAGGAGTTCAAGACCAGCCAGGCCAAGATAGTGAAACCCCATCTCTACTAAAAATACAAAAATAAGCCAAGTGCGGTGTCAGATGCCTGTAATTCCAGATACTCGGGAGGCTGAGGCAGGAGAATCGCTTGAACCTGGGTGGCAGAGGTTGCAGTGAGCTGAGATTGTGCCACTGCACTCCAGCCTGGGTGATAGAGTGAGACTCCATCTGGAAAAAAAAAAAAGTAAATACTAGGCTGGCCATGGTGGCTCACACCTGTAACCTCAGTGCTTTGGGAGGCTGAGATAGGAAGATCACTTGAGTCCAGGAGTTTGAGACTTGCCTGGGCAACATATTGAGACCCCCATTTCTACAAAAAATTTAAAAATTAGCCAGTTGTAGTGGTGCATGCCTGTAGTCCCAGCTATTAGGGAGCCTGAGGTGGGAGGATCACATGAACCCAGGAAGTCGAGGCCACAGTCAGCCATGATTGCACCACTTTACTCCAGCCTGGGTGACAGAGGGAGACTGTGTCTCAAAAAAGGCCATTGGCTGGGCATGGTGCGCAGTGGCTTACACTTGTAATCCTAGCACTTTGGGAGGCTGACATGGGAGGATCACGAGGTCAAGAGATCTAGATCATTCTGGCCAACATAGTGAAACCTCATCTCTACTAAAAATACAAAAATTAGCTGAGTGTGGTGGCCTGCACCTGTAATCCCAGTTACTAGGGAGGCGGAAGCAGGAGAATCGCTTGAACCTGGGAGGTGGAGGTTGCAGTGAGCCAAGATTGCACCACTGCACTCCAGCCTGGCGACAGAGTGAGACTCCGTCTCAAAACAAAAAAAGAACAGGCGATAAACAGCAAACGTTATTTCTACAAAATCACAATTTGAGAAGCACCCATTAGGAAGAAAATAGACTCTCTGATAGAAGGTTCTATGTGGCTAGAAGGACAGGGAGAAGTCTCTCAAAAAATACAGCATTTAGTCTAAGTCCTGAAGTAAGATTAAAATAAAAGATACAAGTGGGGAGGAGATTTAAAAGCAGTGTAGGCATTAGTTTTCTGTTTATCCTTTATGGTTTTTTTTTTTTTTTTTTTTTTTTTGGAGACAGAGTCTGGCTCTGTTGCCCAGGCTGGAGTTCAGTAACACTACTCTTATCGGTGCACTGCAACCTCAGCCTCCCTAGTTCAAGTGATTCTCTTGTCTCAGCCTCCCGAGTAGCTAGGATTATAGCTGCCCGACACAGTGCCTGGCTAATTTTTGTATTTTTTGTAGAGATGAGGTTTCACCATGTTGGCCAGGCTCGTCTCAAACTCCAGACCCTAAATGATCCACCCGCCTGAGCATCCCAAAGTGCTGGGATTACAGGCATGAGCCACCTCGCATGGCCGAGACACCGGGTTTTAAATACTTTGAGAATTTTACAAAACTTGGGGTCCAACAGAGAACTGCTAACTTTATTTTTGGCAAGATAATGACTTTTTAAAACAGCTATTTATTACAATTATTTTATAACTTCAAAATAGAGATGAGGTATTGCTTTGTTGTTCAGGCTATTCTTCAGCTGGCCTCAAGTGATCCTCCCGCCTCAGCCTTCTAAAGTGCTGGGATTACAGGTGTGAGCCACTGTGCCCAGCCAAAGGCTGTTTCTTAAATTTTTGCACCGTTCTCCCAAAGAGCACTGGTGTTTTGATACTGTTACTCAATACTGTTACTCAAATAGCATCTCAAGGGACTTGAGGATTGGAGAATGAAGAGGATATCACTTGTGCCTGCATCATCAAGAGTAATGCTACCTACCTACCTTTATCTACATAGGGGGCTCTGGTTCCAAAGCAATAAAATAGCTAGCCTGGGCAACATTCACAGTGAGACCCTTTCTCTACAAAACAAAACAAAACAAAAAATTGCTGATGACGTTGGGAGTCAGACTTGGACTTGAAGTTCCTGTTTTTTCTAAACTCAGAAAGTTTAAAACTTCTCTGAGCCCATGGAAGGTAATAACTACTTCAAAAGATGGCTGTAAAGTTAACAGATACTGTATAGAATACAGGTCTAGTCTTTATCAGTTGTTTAATGGTAGCTATTAAGAATAGGTTGGTTTGGCCAGGCACAGTGGCTCACACCTGTAATCCCAGCACTTTGGGAGGCTGAGGTAGGCAGATTGCCTGAAGTCAGGAGTCATAGACCAGCCTGGCCAACATGGTGAAACCCCTCTTCTACTAAAAATAAAAGACTAGCCGGGCATGATGGCGCACACCTGAAGTCCTAGCTACTCAGGAGGCTGAGGCAGGAGAATCGCTTGAACCTGGGAGGCAGAGGTTGAAGTGAGCCAAGATAGCGGCACTGCACTCCAGCCTGAGTGACAGAGTGAGAGTCTATCTAAAAAAAAAAAAAAGAATGGATTGGTTTAGGGAGAGGAGATGTAGGGTTGAAAATGAACCACTCTTGTTAGCCGTCTTTCCTACTCCAGGCTTAGGAATGTCCCCTTTTGGTTCTACCTTTTCTGACTTCCTCAAGTCCTTGCTTTTCCCAGTCATGTTCTCATCCCAGCTCTGAAATCACCTTTATGTTGACTTTGTTATAAACTAATTTGATTCTTTTCTCTCTCTGCCCTTGACAGCATCTGTGGAACCCTCCATTCTGTGGATCAGGTGAGATATAGCAAGGGCCCAGAATTGGTTCCTGGGGAAGGAGACGGGAGAGCTTAAGGGTTGGGTTACTTACATCATATCTCTAGGGTTAATAATGATGTTCGTATTCCTTTTTTAGTATCTCAACATCAAACTAACTGACATCAGTGTCACAGACCCTGAGAAATATCCTCACATGGTGAGTTAGGGTCTATGGAGAAGAGGAAACACCTCTTAAAGCAGGAGGCCCCTGGGTGGTTAGAGGACATTTTTTTTTTTAAAGAAAGGAAAAGAGAGAAAAGAAAGAGTGAAAGAAAGAAAAAGAGAGAAAAAGGAAGAGAGAGAGGGAGAGAGAACAGGATTCTTGTTCTATTGCCCAGGGTAGAATGCAGTCTAAAAATGGGTATTAAAAAACTCTTTTATGCCAATAATTGTGCTTAACAATGGAGACAGGAAAGAATAAGGGATGAAAATAACAAACAAGCAGCCAACCAATATTTTATTTAAACCTGTGAGATGCTATGCAATTACTGAGGAGTGATTTACTTCCAATTATGTGGTCACTTTTAAAATAGGTGTAATGTGATACTGAGAAAAATGTATGTTTTGTGGATTTGGGGTGGAGAGTTCTGTAAATGTTTGTTAAGTTTACTTGTTCAGGTCTGAGTTCAAGTCCTGGATATCCTTGTTAATTTTCTATTAGAGGACATTCTTAAGGGTATTTTCACATTTGTCCATCTTTGTCTAGTTATCCGTGAAGAACTGCTTCATTCGGGGCTCAGTGGTCCGATACGTGCAGTTGCCAGCAGACGAGGTCGACACACAGTTGCTGCAGGATGCGGCAAGGAAGGAAGCTCTGCAGCAGAAACAGTGATAGCTCCTTCTCCTTTTCCCCTCCCTCTTTCATTGGTGACCCAGAACCCCAAGTCTCAGCCAAGCACCCCTAACTCCCAATACTTAAGGGTTTTTTGTTTGTTTGTTTTTACTAATGATGGTTTTGTGGGTTTTTTAAAGGGATGGGTGGATGAGAGGAATAATAGGGAGCAGCTATCCTCTTTTGAGAAGAGGAGGATAAGTAGGCTGGGAAACTTCAAAGCCTTCCCAGTCCCCAGTACCTGCCTTTCTTACTACTTCCCTGGAGATGGTGGGAGTTTCCTAAGTATTTCCAGGGCAGCATGTGATTCATTTGGGGATGGAAGGAATCTGTCCCGCATCGGGAATAAAATTTATGATGCAAATTCGTGTTCTGGTTCTGTATTATGTCTGGGGTTGGGTGCTGGAAGGTGGAAAAGGCCCCTGTTAACTTTCTGTTAACCCAGCCAAGAATCCAACTCAGCTTCCCACTACTGTCCCTGGTATAAAGCATGTAATAATTGCACTACACCACATTTCTCCCAACATGCCCCTGCCTGCATGTTCTCCTTTTGGCGTTTTGCTTATGCCATACCGGCAACTGGAGTGCTTGCTGTCCTTCCATTAATGTGACAGTGTTATAAGATGCATTTCATGCTACCGGACTTCGCCAATCCAGTCAAATCAGTGCATGTTTTCTGAATATCTATAGAAGATAAATACAAACGGGACGTAATTTATATTTGGGAGAAAAGTTATGACTGGCAATTACTAAACTCCACTCATTCAGCAAATATGAGTTTGTGATACAGATGAGACTTCTCAGCCTTAAGGGACCCTTAGAGACCATCTAGTGTGACCCTCTTTTTTTGTTTTTTAAACAGAGTCGTGCTCTGTCGCCCAGGGTGGAGTGCAGTAGGGCAGTCTGGCTCACTGCAACCTCCTCCTCCCGGATTCAAGCAGTTCTGCTTCAGTTTCCAAGTAGCTGGGATTACAGGCGCCCACCCACCAGGCCTGGCTAATTTTTGTATTTATTTTTTTTTGAGATGGAGTCTCACTTTGTCGGCCAGGCTGGAGTGCAGTGATGTGATTTCAGCTCACTGCAATCTCCGCCTCCCAGGTTCAAGTGATTCCTTTGCTTCAGCCTCCCAAGTAGCTGGGATTACAAGTGTGTGCCACCAGACCAGGCTAATTTTTGTATTTTTAGTCGAGATGTTTCACCATGTTGGCCAGGCTGGTCTTGAACTTCTGACCTCAAGTAATCGGCGCGCCTCAGCCTCCCAAAGTCCTAGGATTACAGGCGTGAGCCACTGCGCCCGGCCAATTTTTGTATTTTTTTAGTACAGACGGGGTTTCACCATGTTGGCCAGGCTGGACTCGAACTCAAAGACATCCGCCCACCTCGCCCTCCGAAAGTGCTGGGATTATAGGCTTCAGCCACCGCGCCCGGCCATGACCCTTTTTTCATACATGAGGAGATGAGGCTCAAAGAGGAAGCTGGGCGCTAGGGCCTTGGCAGATGGACCTCCCCTCTGGTCATCAGGCTGCTCCCTCCTAGGTGGGCTCGTCCCGCTACCCGCTGGGAACGCCTCCCCCTGCCCGCCGGCCGACCCTCTTAGGCCAGTTCCCTGGCTGCCCGCTGGGCGCCGCCCTCGCCAGCCGGTCCGAGGACCCGCACAAGGTGCCCGTGGCAGCGCCTGACGGGAGCGTGGGGCCCACGGGCGTCCTGTCGTCTTGCGCCCGCGACCGCGCTGTTCCTCGTGAGCGCGGCGGGTGGTGGGCGGCGCGGTCCCCGGGACAGCGTCGGACAGAACGGACCGCTCACACGCAGGCGGGGCACGGCCGCCCCCGCCAGGACCCGCGGGCCCGGAAACGCTCCCTGTCACAAAGCGGGGGAACACGTGGGCGCCGGCTGCCCGGGCGGCGGTCTCAGGGAGCTAGGGTCACCCGGAGAGCCGCCCATCCGTCTCTGCCCGCCCGACTTTTCTGCCCCGGCCGCTTGGCCTGTCCAGCCGCGGCCGGCGCCTGCCTGTGAGGTGGATTCCCGGCCCAGTCTGACCATCTCCCTCCAGTACGTACACGCGGCTCGAACCCGCGTCCAAGCGGACGCGGACCCGCTCCTGAGAGCCTTCCACACTCCCCAAAGCCCCGCGATCACGGGTAGTCCCCCACGTCCCTCTTCCCCAGGTGCTCTCCACTGTCACTGCCCCTCTTGAGAGCCAGGTCCTCGGCTCCTGACACCCTGCCTGGTCAGACCCTTAGTCATGGGGGACTCGGGTGTCTGCGGCGGAGGAGCTCTCGTGAGGGTCCCCTCTGTACTCAAATATAGGACCCACCTGGATCCCTCAGTCTTTCCCTGTCTCTCTTTCTCCTTAGGTTTTTCCACTTCTTTCGGACCACCTCATAACTATGTCCATCCTCTACGTCTGCCCTCACCCAGATGCCTTCCCCAGCCTCCGAGCCCTCATAGCCGCTCGCTATGGGGAGGCTGGGGAGGGTCCCGGATGGGGAGGAGCCCACCCCCGCATTTGTCTCCAGCCGCCCCCGAGTAGCAGGACTCCCTTTTCCCCACCCCGCCTGCCCGCCCTGGAGCAGGGGCCCGGTGGGCTCTGGGTGTGGGGGGCCACAGCTGTGGCCCAGCTGCTGTGGCCAGCAGGCCTGGGGGGTCCAGGGGGCAGCCGGGCGGCTGTACTCGTCCAACAGTGGGTCAGTTACGCTGACACGGAGCTAATACCAGCTGCCTGTGGGGCAACGCTGCCAGCCCTGGGACTGCGAAGCTCGGCCCAGGACCCCCAGGTGAGGGGGTTGTAGAGAAGAGGGGGAGGGGATAATTTCAGAGGAGGGAAGCAAGGACTGGAATGGACAATGAGACAGGAAGGTAGCACGTCAGATGTGGGAAAAGAGAGATCAAATCCCAGATTGGCAACTGGCATGGTAACTCGCTGTGTCTTGGTCTTCCTACGTCTGTGAACGCACAGGCAAGTTGATGTAATGTTTGCCTCACTGAGTTAATAAGATTAAAAGATGTGCGCAGAGCGCATTAGGGACAGGCGCTTTTAAAGTCTCTTAGTAAACGTTTGATGAGTCTGAAATTGAGGAGGATAGAAGTTATTTGAATTGCAGGAAAAGATGATGAGGGAGAGATGACAATTTCTGAGAGGAGATAAAAGAAATGAAGTGAGGAAGGGAAGTGAGAGGAGAGATAAGCCTGCCAGATTGCAACTGTCAGTCTTTCCAAAGGAGACCTGTGCCTTGGCGTACTTTCAACTCTGCCTCCTTGCAGGGTGTTGAGCACATGATGGAAAATTAGTATTTCTTGAATGGATGAATGAATGTGACATAGACCCTGACTTGCTCCCTCATACTGTGATCACCCTATCTGAAACAGAGTCCTCACATTCAGAAGTTTGTGCAGTCAAACAAATAAAATAGAGTCCCTCTCTCCTGGAATTCCCTGTTCCCCTCATTCTTTTTTTTTTTTTTGAAGTGGAGTCTCCTGTCGCCCAGGCTGGAGTGCAGTGGTGCAATCCTGGCTCACTGTGACCTCTGCCTCCGGGGTTCAAGCGATTCTCCTGCCTCAGCCTTCTGAGTAGCTGGGATTACAGGTGCCTGCCACCTCACCCGGCTAATTTTTTGTGTTTTTAGTAACATGGGGTTTTGCCATGTTGACCAGGCTGGTCTTGAACTCCTGACCTCAGATGATCCGCCCTCCTCGGCCTCCCAAAGTGCTGGGCTTACAGGCATGAGCCACCACACCCAGCCCCTGTTCCCTTCATTTTGCTTTATTTTTCTTCATAGGTGTCAAGAAAAATAGGATGCTGCTTTACATATTTGCTCTTTTATTGTTCCCTCACAAGAACTCTACCAGATCAGGGCTCTGTTTGTCTGTTCATGTTGTCCTCTCATTCCCTGGAGAAGTACTTAATAAATATTGACTGATGTCCTGAACCTGGCAGTTATTGAGTTGCCTTATATAATCTTTACTTCTATGCTTAACATATTGCATCTAACACAATAAGTATTGAGTAGGGATTTGTTGGATGAGTCAGAAGTGTTTTTATTATGACTATTTGAGTGAATAAATGGGACTCAGATGTGGTGATTTGTGGGAGTGGGGTGGAGGGAGACCAAATGGACTGGGTTGTGGTGGGAGATGGAGGTGGGCCAAACCTTGTCTCATACCCCTTCCCTTTCCTGCCAGGCTGTGCTAGGGGCCCTGAGTAGGGCCCTAAGCCCCTTAGAGGAGTGGCTTCGTCTGCACACCTACTTGGCCGGGGAGGCCCCCACTCTGGCTGACCTGGCGGCCGTCACAGCCTTGCTGCTGCCTTTCCGATATGTGAGTCACCAGGCCTGGGGAAGAACAAGACTGCTCCCCTCAGACCTCTCTGTAGCGTGACTGAGAATAGTCATTTATTTCCTGTTCCAGGTCCTAGACCCACCTGCCCGCCAGATCTGGAATAATGTGACTCGCTGGTTTGTCACGTGTGTCCAGCAGCCAGAATTCCGAGCCGTGCTGGGAGAAGTGGTTCTATACTCAGGGGCCAGGCCTCTCTCTCAACAGCCAGGTGAGGAAGGGTGAGGAGTTGGAGGAAAGGGGATTCCCTGGGGCCTTCCATGCAACTTTCTTTTTTTCTTATAATGGCAGAATCACTGGCACAGGGGCCTTTGGGAAAGGAGTGGGAGGGGGAGATCAGTATGGGTGAGACCTTGGGCATCTGAAATAACCCATCTGAAACCTACTAGCACCATCCAAGAGGGTCCCCAGCTGGCTGAGTCTGAATTTCTGTGCCTCTCTCTAGGCCCTGAGGCTCCTGCTCTCCCAAAGACAGCTGCTCAGCTCAAGAAAGAGGCAAAGAAACGGGAGAAACTAGAGAAATTCCAACAGAAGCAAAAGATCCAGCAGCAGCAGCCACCTCCAGGGGAGGTGAGAGGCAAGGGTGGAGCTGGAAGGAAGGCTGGTGCGTGCAGTGGTGGGGTGGTGGGGTGGCTGATGCCTGGGCCTGTGTCCTCTCCCTCTCAAGCAGAAGAAACCAAAACCGGAGAAGAGGGAGAAACGGGATCCTGGGGTCATTACCTATGACCTCTCAACCCCACCTGGGGAAAAGAAAGGTACCAGGAGTGGGAAGGGGCTCACCCCTCAGCTGCTTCTTTCAAGTTTTCACCCCATCCTGCTCTATTCTTACTCTCATCACTTGGTTTGGTGAGGATTTGCAGACCCCTGCCCCTCCCGAATGCCCCTCAAATGCCTGTCCTATGATGTGAGCGACAGAGATCCTGATCCTTCTCTGCTGGCACACCCCCTTCCCAGTCTCCCATCCACAGCACTGAGCTCTCCCTCTCTCTCCCCCAGATGTCAGTGGCCCCATGCCCGACTCCTACAGCCCTCGCTATGTGGAAGCTGCCTGGTACCCTTGGTGGGAGCAGCAGGGCTTCTTCAAGCCAGAGTATGGGGTGAGTGGGCACCAGTGCCTAGACCCAGAGTGGGTGGGGTGGGGCAGGACTGAAGGATATGTTGCCGGGGAGGGGCTGGGCAAGGTGACCTGAGGCCTTAAACATGTGCCATCCTTCTCCACCATCAGCGTCCTAATGTGTCAGCAGCAAATCCCCGAGGTGTCTTCATGATGTGCATCCCACCCCCCAACGTGACAGGCTCCCTGCACCTGGGCCATGCACTCACCAACGCCATCCAGGACTCCCTGACTCGATGGTGAGCTCCTGTCTGCACCTCCCATTGGTTCCCTCGGCCTCCTCTGGCTCTCTCCTGTTCCCTGACAGCCCTCCAGCCTCTCTCCTTCTGGGCTGGTGCTCACCTCTGCCCCCCAGTGGCACTACGCTTCTCTCCGTCATTCCCGCTTGATCATTTAGCATCCTCTCCTAGTCTAGTCCATGCAAGACCACCACTTGTAGACTCTCTTCTCTCCCTTCTTTCTTTATTTAATTTAAATTTCATTTCATTTCATTTTTTGTAGAGATAGGTTTTCACTTTTTTGCTCAGTCTGGTCTCCAACTCCTGGGCTCAAGCGATTCTCCTGCCTTTGCCTCCCAGAGTGCTGGAATTAAAGGCGTGAGGCGCCACACCCAGCCTCTCCCTTCTTTTTCTAGTAACGATAACATTATTTTGAATTTAACTATATGTTTAACTATATGAATATATATGTACGTGTGTGTATATATATATATATATATATATATTTTTTTTTTTTTTTTTTTTTTTTTTTTTTTTTGGAGACAGAGTCTCACTTTGTCACCCAAGCTAGAGTACAGTGCTGTGATCTCAGCTCATGGCAACCTACACCTCCTAGGTTCAAGCAATTCTCCTGCCTCAGCCTCCTGAGTAGCTGGCCAAAATATATGAATATATAGATATATATATTTTGTGTTTGTTTGTTTTGAGATGGAGACTCCCTCTATCACTCAGGCTGGAGTGCAGTAGCGCGAGCTCAGCTCACTGCAACCTCAGCCTCCAAGTAGCTGGAATTACAGGTACCTGCCACTGCACCCAGCTAATTATTTATTTATTTATGTATTTATTTATTTTTTGAGACGGGGTTTCACCATGTTGGCCAGGCTGATCTCGAACTCCTGACCTCTAGTGATCCACCAGCCTCGGCCTCCCAAAATGCTGGGATTACAGGTGTGAGCCACCACACCCAGCCTGCACCCAGCTAATTTTTGTATTTTTTATTAGAGTTGGGAGTTTTACCATGTTGACCAGGCTGATCTGGGACTCCTGACCTCAGGTGATCTGCCCGCCTCAGCCTCTCAAAGTGCTGGGACTGCAGGCGTGAGCTACCACTCCCGGCCTGGAGTAACTTTTTAATTAATGGTTCTTTCTGGTTTCTTTTCTGTTGAAAATCTTGCTCGAATGCATATACCTATACATCAGGCTTGTCCAGCCTGCAGCCTATAAGCCACATGTAGCCCAGGACAGCTTTGAATGCAGCCCAACACAAATTTGTAAACTTCCTTAGAACAGTTTAAGTTTTGCCAGGCGTGGTGGCTCATGCCTGTAATCCCAGCACTTTGGGAGGCTGAGGTGGGCAGATCACCTGAGGTCAGGAGTTCAAGACCAGACTGACCAATATGGTGAAACCCCATCTTTGAAAAAAAAACAGTTTAAGTTTTTTTTTTGCAATTTATTTTTAGCTTATCAGCTGTCATTTGTGTTAGTGTGTTTTATATGTGGCCCAAGACAGTTCTTCCATGTGACCCAGGGAAACCAAAAGACTGGATATCCCTGCTGTGCATGCTTGCTCAAGCATGTGTGGAAGGGTTTCACTGGCATAGCTATCAAGAAGTGAAACTAGGCCGGGCGTAGTGGCTCACGCCTGTAATCCAAGCACTCTGGAGGCCAAGGTGGGCGGATCACCTGAGGTCGGGAGTTCAAGACCAGCCTGACCAACATGGTGAAACCCTGTCTTTAAAATAAAAATTTAAAAAAAAAGTGAAACTACTAGGTCGGCAGGGGCACACCTATATTAAGTATGAACGGAAGCTGCCAAGTTGCCCTGCAGAACAGCTTTGCTGATTGATATGTCCATGAATTGCATGTGAGGGTATTCATTTCCCCGTCCTTGCCAAGCCTGAACATTAGGGTTGCCTAATTAGTTTTGCCAATCTGATGGGTTAAAAAAAATGATTTGTACTTTTCTGATCGTTGGAGTTGTGCCTATTTTCATGTTTCTTGGCCAGTCAGGTTTACCTGTATGTAAATTGTCTGTACCTATCTTTTTCCTGTTTTTCTATTGATTTTTTTGTTTTCTTTTCATGCTTGCCTATATGTAGAGTTTTTCTTTTTTTTTTTTTTTTTTTTTTTTTTTTTTTTTTTTTTTTTTTTTTTTTTTTTTTTTTTTTTTTTTTTTTTTTTTTTTTTTTTTTTTTTTTTTTTTTTAAGAATTTTTACCTGTTCTGGGTATTGATTTTTTTGTTTGTTACATATTGTAAATGTTTTCATTGTATTATTGTGTGGTAGTTTTTCTGTTATTGTAAATGTTTCTCCTGCTTTCTGTTACTTTGTTCACTGTTAATATTTTAATTAGTAACAAATACAAAGTAATATTCTAGGTGACAAATTCTTTTAGAAAGTATTTTTAAATTACTGTTTTTGGAAACCAGGGTTTATTATATTTAAATTTTAAGAATTTTTTTCTGGTATTTTTTTTTTTTTTTTGAGACAGAGTCTCACTTTGTTACTCAGGCTGAAATGCAGTGGCATGATCTCAGCTCACTACAACCTCCACCTCCCAGGTTTAAACAATTCTCCTGCCTTAGCCTCCTGAGTAGCTGGGATTACAGGTGTGCATCACCACGCCCTGCTATTTTTTTTTTTTTTTTCGTATTTTTAGTAGAGAGGGGGTTTCACCATGTTGGTCAGGCTGGCCTTGAACTCCTAACCTCATGATCTACCTGCCTCAGCATCACAAAGTGCTGGGATTACAGGCGTGAGCCATCACACCCAGCCTCTGGTATCTTATGTACTAAATCAATATGGTCAAAAAAAATACTGGCTGGGTGCGGTTAAATACACATAACATAAAATGGCCAAGTTGTTTGTGTTTGTGTTTTTGTTTTGTTTTTTCAATTTTTAAATAAAACTGAGAGAGGATCTCGCTATGTTGCCCAGGCTGGTCTCGAATTCCTGGGCTCAAGCAATCCTCATGCCTCAGTCTCCCAAAGTGCTGGGACTACAGGCATGAGCCACCATACCTGGCCTCCAAGTTTGTTTACATGAGAACAGATTGAATACTTTTTTTAAAATTGAGATGGAGTCTTGCTCTGTCGCTCAGGCTGGAGTGCGGTGGCGTGGTCTTGGCTCCCTGCAACCTCCACCCCGCTGGATTAAGCGATTCTCGTGTCTCAGTCTCCTGAGTAGCTGGGACTATAGGTGCGCACCGCCATGGCTGGCTAAGTTTTTTGTAGTTTTAGTAGAGACAGGGTTTCACCATGTTGGCCCGGCTGGTCTCAAACTTCTGACCTCAGGTGATCCACCTGCCTCAGCCTCCCAAAGTGCTGGGATTACAGGCTTGAGCCACCACGCCTGGCCTGCCTGCTTCTTTAGAGTCTATTGACTCCCTTCCTGAAGTCTCTGCTTCCTGCCTGAAGTCTCTACTTCCTTTGGTGCTGGGCTCCACTGGCCTGGCTCACTCTCTGATCCTCCATACCCCGTAACAGGCACCGCATGCGTGGGGAGACCACCCTCTGGAATCCTGGCTGTGACCATGCAGGCATTGCCACTCAGGTGGTAGTGGAGAAGAAACTATGGCGTGAGCAGGGGCTGAGCCGGCACCAGCTGGGCCGCGAGGCCTTTCTACGGGAGGTCTGGAAATGGAAGGAGGAGTGAGTATGCAGCATTCCTGTGGGCATCGCAGGCCTGCCTCCCTGTCTGCTATCCAGAAGACCTCCGTCACCTGTAACCCCTGGTCAGAGGGTCAGACCCTCAGAAGCAGAGTCAGTTGTCTCTAGGGCCCAGGTCAATTTCAGAGGGATGTGTGAGCTCCATGCTGCCCCATCAGCCACCTGATGTCTCCCTCCAGCCCAGGCATGAGGGCTGGCCCCAGCCTGTCTGTCTTCTTCCAGGAAAGGTGACCGGATTTACCACCAGTTGAAGAAGCTCGGCAGCTCCTTGGACTGGGATCGAGCATGTTTCACCATGGACCCTGTATGTGGGAGGGGTCTCAAAGCTGGGGCAGGAGTAGGAGGCTTCTCAGGGTGGGACCCCCTAGAAGAGAACACAGGTGCTACATCCCTCTCTCAGGAGGTGGCCCACATAAAACACCACAGAGGGCTACAAACGCCACTTCCCACCCCTTGCCATGGCCCTTTCTATGTCATGGCCCTTCCTGTTACCTGTCTGGGCTCTGGGACCTCCAGATTCCTCCAGATTGCACATGATCAGGACCCCGCCTCCCATGGAGCCTGAACTCCCAGGGTCCTCTGCACCAGTACTTGTCCCCAGCTGAGTGTCTTCCCTGCCATCTGCAGCATCACAAGGCTTGTGGCCTGCTCTTGTGTTTCCTTAGTCTCTTCTCCCCATCAAGAAAAGTACTCCCTTCAGAGGGGTCTTTGTGCTGGCCAGTGGGACTCTGTACAGGCCAGGTTTCACTGGACCCCTGGCTGTCTGCCTGGGCCTCCAGACACAAGGCCCATCTCTCTGACTTCTCCCTGCTCCGCTCCAGAAACTCTCAGCAGCTGTGACAGAGGCTTTTGTCCGGCTTCATGAGGAAGGTGTCATCTATCGCAGTACCCGCCTTGTTAACTGGTCCTGCACCCTCAACTCTGCCATCTCTGACATTGAGGTGCGTCCCCCGCACCTGGCCTGTCTCCATCTCCAATCTACCCTGGTGCTGGCCCCTGGGCCATGCCTCTAAATACCCATTTTACAGGTGGATAAGAAGGAGCTGACAGGTCGTACCCTGCTCTCCGTGCCTGGCTACAGGGAGAAGGTGGAGTTTGGGGTCCTCGTGTCCTTTGCCTATAAGATCCAAGGCTCAGGTAGGAGCCAGGGGCACCAGAATTCTGGTGTGGGAGTGGCAGGAAGGGGCCAGGGCCGAGACCACAAGGCCTTTTGTCACCCCAGATAGCGACGAGGAGGTGGTGGTGGCAACAACTCGGATTGAGACAATGCTGGGAGATGTGGCTGTAGCTGTGCACCCCAAAGATACCAGATACCAGGTGGGGGACTGTCCACAGCTGGGGAAGGAATCCTGGCCAAAAAGGGTTCCCATACTTTCCGAGGTAGAGGGGTTGGGCTGGGGCCCCTGGCTGAGGAGAGGAAACTGGGTTAGAAACTGATCTTAGCTTCTTTCCCAGCTGTGACAGTGGAGCTGCTGGGGACTGTTTGGGGGCGTTCAGGTGTTGGGACAGTCAGGGCCCTGGAAAAGGACTTGGGCCTAGCCCTTAGTGCATTTTTAAAAAGTTAAATAGAGATAAGGTCTCACTGTTAACCAGGCTTATCTTGAACTCCTGGCCTGAAGGAAGGCTCCTGCCTCAGCCTCCCAAAGTGGGATTATAGATGTGAGTCATGGTGCCAGGCTCCTTCATGCATTTTTTTTTTTTTTTTTTTTTTTTTTTTTTTTTTTTTTTTTTTTTTTTTTTTTGAGACAGAATCTCACTCTATTGTCCAGGCTGGAGTGCAGTGACACCATCTGGGCTCACTGCAGCCGCCACCTCCCAGGTTCAAGCAGTACGCATGCCTCAGCCTCTTGAGTAGCTGGGATTACAGGCACGCATCACTATACCTGGCTAATTTTTTTTATTTTTTGTTTTTGTGTTTTTTGAGACAGAATCTCACTCTGTCGCCAGGCTGGAGTACAGTGGCACCATCTCGACTCACTGTAACGTCCACCTCCTGGGTTCAAGCGATTCTCCTGCCTCAACCTCCCGAGTAGCCGGGACTGCAGGCATGTACCACAATCCCCACAATCATGTTATACGATCTTCTTTTTTTCTTTTTCTTTTTTTTTTTGAGATAAGAGTCCCGCTGTATCATCAGGCTGGAGTGCAATGGCTCGATCTCGGCTCACTGCAATCTCCGCCTCCTGGTTTCAAGTGATTCTCCTACCTCAGCCTCCCAAGTAGCTGGGACTACAGGCGTGCCACCACACCCAGCTCATTTTTGTATTTTTAGTAGAGACGGGGTTTCACCATGTTGGCCAGTATGATCTCAATCTCTTGACATGATCTGCCCACCTCGGCCTCTCAAAGTACTGGGGTTACAGGAGGGAACCATGGCACCTGACCCCACTTAATGCATTTTTTTTATATCTTTTTCTGCCCCCAGCACCTGAAGGGGAAGAACGTGATCCACCCATTCCTGTCTCGGAGCCTTCCCATTATCTTCGATGAATTTGTGGACATGGAGTTTGGCACAGGTGGGCAAGGGGCTGGTCCTGTGGGGAGAGGGAGAGATTGGAGCTGCACCCTAGCTGTCCATCTTCTCTCAGATAAAAAGAAAATAAGCTTCAGCCAAATAGGCAGAGCTTGGGGTGGTTCTCAAGGGACCGTATTAGACAGGTAGAGGCCAGAAGTGGTCTCAGAGCTACATCCTTCAGCAAAAGACTTGACTGTAGGAAGGAACTCTGTGGAGTCCCTCATGACCCAGGCACCCGCATGTACACTCAGGTGCTGTGAAGATCACCCCCGCACATGACCAAAATGACTATGAAGTTGGGCAGCGGCACGGGCTGGAGGCCGTCAGCATCATGGACTCCCGGGGGGCCCTCGTCAACGTGCCTCCGCCTTTCCTGGTGAGGCTGCCTGGGGCATGAGTGCCCGGGTCAGGGAGATGGAGGGGTGGATGGGCACTGCCATGATGAGGCCTTATTCCTACCCAGGGCCTGCCCAGGTTTGAGGCCAGGAAGGCGGTGCTGGTGGCGCTGAAGGAGCGGGGACTATTCCGTGGCATCGAGGACAACCCCATGGTGGTGCCACTTTGCAAGTGAGGGTGGGGGCCAGGGAGGGGAGGGAGGTGGAGGGCTCCTCAGGGTTTCACCTGGCTTCTCACCTACGTGTACCTGCAGCCGGTCGAAGGATGTAGTAGAGCCTCTGCTGCGGCCGCAGTGGTACGTGCGCTGCGGGGAGATGGCCCAGGCTGCCAGCGCCGCTGTGACTCGGGGCGACCTCCACATCCTGCCTGAGGCCCATCAGCGCACGTGGCATGCCTGGATGGACAACATCCGGTGTGTAGGGCCCTCCGTGTGGGAGGGGCTGGGCAAGGGCTGAGCAGGGCTTGGGCTGGGCTCCACCAGACCCTCCCTGATTTCTCCACCCCGACATTTTCAGGGACTGGTGCATTTCCAGGCAGCTGTGGTGGGGCCATCGCATCCCAGCATACTTCGTCACTGTCAACGACCCAGCAGTGCCCCCTGGGGAGGTGAGCAGAGGACCAGAGCTGGATGTCGGGATACTTGGGGGAGTGGTGGGTTTATTGGGTCCTTGGTTGGGGGGAGGGGCAGGGCGAGGCAGAAGCAGACACACCCTCTTGGGTAATCACTGCACGTGCGGCAGGACCCTGACGGGCGGTACTGGGTGAGTGGACGCAACGAGGCAGAGGCCCTGGAGAAGGCGGCCAAGGAATTTGGAGTGTCCCCTGACAAGATCAGTCTCCAGCAAGGCAAGGCAGGGCCTTGAGGGTTTGGAGGGAGTTCTGGGGGCAGAGCTCCACTCCCTCTGACCTCTGACCTTTGGCCTGTCTCAGATGAGGATGTATTGGATACCTGGTTCTCCTCCGGCCTCTTCCCCTTTTCCATCTTGGGCTGGCCCAACCAGGTTAGTTCCTGGGGCCAGGGCAGGGTGGAACAGGGGACTAGAGGGTGGGTGTTGGTTTCCCTTCACACCCTGGTCTGCCCTCAGTCAGAAGACCTAAGTGTGTTCTACCCTGGGACGCTGCTGGAGACCGGTCACGACATCCTCTTCTTCTGGGTGGCCCGGATGGTCATGCTGGGCCTGAAGCTCACGGGCAGGCTGCCCTTTAGAGAGGTGCGGAGACCGCCGAGACCCTCCCACAGCCCCCAGCCTCCTCTCCTGCCCTCCTGTGCTGCAGCACAGGCCCCGAGTGGCTGGGGCACAGGGTTGGCTGTGGGCCAGCCTGGCCCGAGGGCTGGTGGGGGTTAAAATCCAGCCTCGGCCTTGCTCAGTGATTCCTGTGCCCCAGCCCAGGACTTCATCTTCCCAGTGGAGGGAGTACTTCTGATTCACATAAAGGCGCTGAATGAGCTCTTGGGGACACTCAGTGGGGCCTGTGGTTCATAGTGAGGTAGACCAGGCACTGAGGCTGGATGAGGTGACTGCGTCTCACGGGCCTCCCCACCTGCCCTGCAGGTCTACCTCCACGCCATCGTGCGGGATGCTCACGGCCGGAAGATGAGCAAGTCTCTAGGCAACGTCATCGATCCCCTGGATGTCATCCACGGAGTCTCCCTGCAGGTGGGCTGGGTGCTGGGCCAGCCAGGAAGGGCTGTGGGGCTGTGGCTGCAGCCACCTGACTGCTCTCATTCTGCCCTCAGGGCCTCCATGACCAGCTACTGAACAGCAACCTCGATCCAAGCGAGGTGGAGAAGGCCAAGGAAGGGCAGGTATGGAGGGTTGGGCTGGGCTGAGCAGGAGCACAGCGTGGATGGGGCCGGCTGAGGATGCTGCTCCCTCTGTCTCTTCCCTGTAGAAAGCTGACTTCCCAGCGGGGATCCCCGAATGTGGCACTGATGCTCTCCGGTTTGGATTATGTGCCTACACGTCCCAAGGTAAGGCCCCCAAATCTTTCCTTCCGGCTATTCCCTCCTTCCGTGAGGCCATCCCCTCCTCCACCCTGAGCCTCTGGTGGGCATGGGCTGGGAAGAGGATGATGAGGACTACATCTCACCCCCAACCTAGGTCGTGACATCAATCTGGATGTGAACCGGATACTGGGTTACCGCCACTTCTGCAACAAGCTCTGGAATGCCACCAAGTTTGCCCTCCGTGGCCTTGGGAAGGATTTTGTGCCTTCACCCACCTCCCAGGTAAGGGCGTGATGGGCAGCAAAGCTGGCAGCAACCACACAGGCTGCACCCCTGTCCAGAGGGGCCTCCATATAGCTGGGGGTACAGATAGGCACAGAGACAGTTAGAGCTCTAGAAAGCTCTGGAAAGCCCAGGGCATTGGGGGCTGGGGTCTGTCACTTCTCCCCAGATCCTGGCACATACGTGGTTACTTTGGACTCATCAGACTCTGGGTGAAGATTTGGCCATGACTCCTGCTCCCAATGGGTTATGGTACCCTCCCCTGCTGATACACCCTCTCTCCCCAAGCCCGGAGGCCATGAGAGCCTGGTGGACCGCTGGATCCGCAGCCGCCTGACAGAGGCCGTGAGGCTCAGCAACCAAGGCTTCCAGGCCTACGACTTCCCGGCCGTCACCACTGCCCAGTACAGCTTCTGGCTCTATGATCTCTGTGACGTCTACTTGGTGAGAAGGAGCGGAGTAGGGCAGGGGACGGTGGGGACAGGTGGACAGCAGAGCCCTGGGCTCAGCTTTGCCAGAGTTGGCTTTGAGACCTATGCCAACCCATCCCCTTCCCAGTCCTCCCAGGCACAGCGAGGGCTCAAGGCTAGACCTCCAGCCTTGAGTTCTGTATTTCTCATCCCCTAGGAGTGCCTCAAACCTATACTGAACGGGGTGGATGAGGTGGCAGCTGAGTGTGCCCGCCAGACCCTGTACACCTGCCTGGATGTTGGCCTACGCCTGCTCTCGCCTTTCATGCCCTTCGTGACGGAGGAGCTGTTCCAGAGACTGCCCCGGAGGACGCCGCAAGCTCCCCCTAGCCTCTGCATTACCCCCTACCCGGAGCCCTCGGAGGTATGGCCTGGCCTGGAGAGGGGAGTCTGGCCTGCCCTGCAGGTCCCCTTACCCCCTCCTCCACCCTACAGTGCTCCTGGAAGGACCCTGAGGCAGAAGCCGCCCTCGAGCTGGCGCTAAGCATCACTCGAGCCGTGCGCTCCCTTCGGGCCGACTACAACCTCACCCGGATCCGGCCTGACTGTGAGCCTCAGGCCCCTATGTCCACCCCATCCCACTGTCCCGTCAGCCTACTCTGGGACCCAGTGTCCAGCAGTGGCTGCTTGGTTTCCTGTCTCCACGGAGCCAGGCCTCACCTTTCTCCCTCCCCTGCAGGTTTCCTGGAAGTGGCAGATGAGGCCACGGGTGCCCTGGCGTCAGCTGTGTCGGGCTACGTGCAGGCACTGGCCAGCGCGGGCGTGGTGGCCGTCCTGGCCCTGGGGGCTCCCGCCCCACAAGGTTGTGCTGTGGCCCTGGCGTCTGATCGCTGCTCCATCCACCTGCAGCTGCAGGGGCTGGTGGACCCGGCGCGGGAGCTGAGCAAGCTGCAAGCCAAGCGAGTTGAGGCGCAGCGGCAGGCTCAGCGTCTGCGGGAACGCCGCGCTGCCTCAGGCTACCCTGTCAAGGTGCCCCTCGAAGTCCAGGAGGCAGATGAAGCCAAGGTGTGTGGCGTGTGTGGGCATTTCCACCATCCGCTTCCTCCATCAGAACCTTGGTCTGGTCTGGTCCAAGTGCTGTGGTGTTGACAACTAACTGATCACAACCAGTTACAGATTTCTTTGTTCCTTCTCTACTCCCGCTAGCCTTAAAAACAAAATAGGCCAGCTCAGTGGCTCATACCTGTAATCCCAGAATTTTGGGAGGCTGAGGTGGGTGGATCACTTGAGCCCAGGAGTTTGAGACCAGCCAACATGGTGAAATCCTATCTCTACAACAAAAATACAAAAATTAGCCGGGCATAGTGGCACACACCTGGAGTCCCAGCTACATGGGAGGCGGAGGTGGGCGGATTGCTTGAGCCCAAGAGGTCAAGGCTGCAGTGAGCCGACATCGTGCCACTGCACTCCAGCCTGGGTGACAGAGAGAAGACCCTGTCCCAAAAAAAAAAAAAAAAAAAATCGCAAAAGAAAAACAAAAGCCAATCCTGGTCTGGAAGCTGGATTCTGTGCTCAACCCTGTGGAATCCACTGGGGAGCATGGAGCCCAGGCCTTATGAGCAAGGCCATGGAATGGCCTCTCCTTACACATGGGGAGCAGCTTTGGGCTGGTCACAGCCCAGGGTCACACAACAGGTCGGAGTTGGAGGCTGACCTAGAACCAGGAATCCTGTCTCCCAGCCAGACCCTTCATTCCCCACCCTGCTCCCCGAAATATGGAAACCTGCAGGCCTGGGGCTGGGCTTGGGATCCGCATGACGTCAGGGAGCCCTGGGCCTCCCACCACTTACTTTCAAGCCTCCTGGGTTGACCCTGGAAAGCCAGACTCATTTGTCCCCTGCCTCCTGGGTTCCGCCAGAGAGAGGCTGTAGAGTAAACTGCACAGACACAGAGAAAACCAGTCATGGAGGCCAAAATGTAGAGAGCCTTGAGTGGAAGTGGTTCATCTCACGTGGCTCTCCCAAGAACCCCTGGAGGGGGGCAATATCATCTTCATCTGACAAATGAAGTGACCTTCCTGGGAGCCTGTGCTCTCCTACTCAGATGGGGACGATGGGTAGGGGGCACGTAGGCTCTGAGGTTCTTTTGTTCTTGGGGACTGACCACTCTGTGGAAAAAGGCAAGACCCAAGAGGTGGAAGTGGGGATGCTGGTGGGAACGGGTCGGGAGCCTGGCCAGCCAAGCACCTGCCTCCTCTGAGCCACTGACCCACCATGGTCCTTGCTCATCTTTGCAACTTTGCTCTGGGCGTGTGGGTGTCCCTTTGCTTGGACCTGGGTCCTCATCTCACCCCCACCCGGTTCCACTTCAGCTCCAACAGACGGAAGCAGAGCTCAGGAAGGTGGATGAGGCCATCGCCCTATTCCAGAAGATGCTGTGATCCACCACCCAGCTTCACCCCTCACCCAGCTTCACCCCTCACCCCCAGCGGCTCACCACAGGGTGGCAGCAATAAAATATTTTTCCCACAAAATCCTCTTGTCATCTGTGGTGGGCAGAGGGGAACAGAGGGGCTGGGTTCCTGAATCCTTGGTGGCTGCAGGGTGGGAGTGAGGCCCTGGTCCTGGAGGGCAGAGGGGTGAGTCTGTCTGGGTCTGTCCCTGGCACGGTGCCAGGTCTGAGTCACGCTGCTTGCTCCCTTCCTCCTCCCCAGCTCTCATTCACCTCCACACTGCAGCCAAGGGAGGCCCGCCCTGGTGTGGGCTGCTGCCTGTGGCCTCGGGCAGGCACGAGCAGAGGGGCCAGGGGTTGCCCGTCCTCCCCCACCCTGCTGGGGCCTCCCTCCCCCTCCACTGAGCCCCGGTTAATTATAACTCTGACCTAAGTGCCCTGTGACGTCTCGCCCAGGCCAGCCCTGCCCAGGAGACCCAGCAACCAGGTAGGGGAGGGCCCAAGAGGACTCAGGCTTCCTGGGCGTGGGGAGTGTTTCTGCAGCAGGGCTGGGGACTCATCCAGGGACTAGGGAGGGGCGCCTGGGGGAGGAGCCTTGGACCCCTCTCCTGACAGGTGTGTATGTCCCTATTGATCTGATGAGACCCTCAGTTTGTCTGGGTGACGGGGGAGAGGGCGGGCAAGCCAGGCTGGAACAGACGCGACTTTTAAGGTAAAGCAGGTGCTCATGGAGACCAGCAGAGCCGGCCTGCCTTGGAATGGCGGCTGCTTCCTCCTCCCTTGAGAGCCTTCTGTCTCCCAGGTCCATGTCTCAGCCATGCTCCCCACGGAGGTGCCCCAATCCCACCCAGGCCCTTCAGCATTGCTTCTGCTGCAGCTGCTGCTGCCCCCCACATCTGCCTTCTTCCCCAACATCTGGAGCCTGCTGGCTGCCCCTGGCTCCATCACCCACCAAGACCTGACTGAGGAGGCAGCCCTCAACGTCACCCTGCAGCTCTTCCTGGAGCAGCCGCCCCCAGACCGCCCCCCTCTTCGTCTTGAGGACTTCCTGGTGAGCATACTGGGTCCTGTCAAACCCCTGCCAGATTCCCCAATTCCATGGGGCCTCTACTCCTTGAGAGTTCTGGTTGCCAAGAGAAGAGACACCTATGGCCCCACCCCTGCAGCAACAATACCCAGTAGTCTTGGTCCTGAAATTAGGAGTCCTCCTACTTAGAAAGGTCCAGGACTGGCTGGGCATGGTGGCTCACGCCTGTAATCCCAGCACTTTGGGAGGCCAAGGCAGGTGGATCACGAGGTCAAGAGATCAAGACCATCCTGGCCAACATAGTGAAACCCTCTACTAAAAATATAAAAATTAGCCGGGCATGGTGGCCTGCACCTGTAGTCCCAGCTACTCGGGAGGCTGAGGCAGGAGAATCGCTTGAACCCAGGAGGTAGAAGTTGCAGTGAGCCGAGATTGCGCTGCTGTATTCCAGTGGTGACAGAGCAAGACTCTGTCTCAAAAAAAAAAAAAAAAAAAAAAAGAAAAAGGAAAAAATAAAGGTCGGGACTTTCCCTCCTTAACTCCTTAATAGGGGTCAGGACCCTCATAGCCAGCCTTGAGTGTCAGTTGCTGAGATAAGGTGGGCAACGGTCAATCCAAGGGGCCTCCCTGGAGCTCCGTCCCCTGCTCTTCTCTGCAGGGTCGAACACTCCTTGCCGATGACCTCTTTGCTGCCTACTTTGGACCTGGGTCTCCTTCCCGGCGGTTCCGAGCAGCCTTAGGTGAGGTGTCTCGTGCCAATGCAGCCCAGGACTTCCTACCAACTTCCAAAAATGACCCCGACCTGCACTTTGATGCTGAGCGACTGGGTCAGGGACGTGCACACCTGGTAGGGGCTCTGCGGGAGACCCTGGTGGCAGCCAGAGCCCTTGACCACACCCTGGCCCGCCAGCGCCTCGGGGCTGCGCTCCATGCCCTGCAGGTGAGAACAGGGTTGGGGGGATGGTCAGAGGGGTCTTCACTTCCAGTGTGCCTGTCTGGGATGGACCGTGTCCTATGGTGCCTTCCTGATCATGCTTCCTCCACTCTGGAAAGGGTGGGCACTGGCAAGCCCTGCTTCGAGGCTGTGTCTCCATCCCCACTTCCAAGCTGGAAGTGCTCCCTGTGGGAACAGCAAGGAGGGCACTGTGGCTGGAGAGCAGCGAGGGTGAGAGAGGAAGGCTGCGAGGTCAGAGAGGTGAACAGAGTAGCACATGTCGTAGGGCTCTGCAGGCCAGGAGGGGCCTTTGGTTAGACTCTGAGCTGAGAAGACACTGGGACAGTTTCCACCTCGGCACAGCTCTGGTCTGAGCAATGGAGAGAGGGCAGTGGAGGAGACTTGGGGTGTCTGGTGGGAGCTGCTGGGGTGGTAGGGGATTTTCTGGGTGGGAAACTCGAAGGAGTGGCAGATTAGGGCTGGAGGTGGTGAGAAAGATCAGACTAGTGCCTCATTCCCCTTCTCCTATCCTCTGGACCAGGATTTCTACAGTCACAGCAATTGGGTGGAGTTGGGTGAGCAGCAGCCACACCCTCACCTCCTCTGGCCAAGGCAGGAGCTCCGAAACCTGGCACAAGGTACAGCTATGACCCTGGTGGTGATGTTGGAGCCCACAGGGCCACCTCCTCAGTTCACCCAGCCACATGTGACATCCTGAGGTCTCAGAGGGTGTGACATTACTTAATTTCCACAAGGACTGAGGTCTCCCAGCCTAAGCAATGCCTGACTTGGTTAAGCAGCTGCCCCAAGGTCACACAGGGAAGAATAGCAAGGGTCAGTTCTCCAGACCTCAGTCCCGTCTGAAGTGTGGCTTCCTCCTTGCACTGACTCACACAGGGCCTTCTCTCACAGTCTCCTCTTCCTCTTACCCGAAAACTGCCTCTTTTCCGCAACTCACAAAGGGCATAATCCCCATAGGATTGGTCCCCACACGCACTGTGGGGGATTTTTATTATTTATTTAATTTTGAGATGGAGTTTCGCTCTATCACCCAGGCTGGAGTGCAGTGGTGAGATCTCGGCTCACTGCAACCTCCGCCTCCTAGGTTCAAGTGATTCTCCTGCCTCAACCTCCCAAGTAGCTGGGATTGCAGGCCTGCACCACCACACCTGGCTAATTTTGTGTTTTTGGTAGAGACGAGGTTTCTCCATGTTGATCAGTCTGATCTTGAACTCCGGACCTCAGGTGATTCGCCTACCTTGGCCTCCCAAAGTGCTGGGATTACAGGCATGAGCCACTGAGCCTGGCCTTCTTCTTCATTTATGTATTGATTTACTTTTTAGAGATGAGGTCTCACTATGATGCCCAGGCTGGTCTCAAACTCCTGGACTCAAGCAATCCACCCGCCTCGGCCTCCCAAAGTGCTGGGATTGCAGGCATGAGCCACCATGCCTGGCCCGTGCTATTTTCAAGCACAGCCCCAGTCCCAAACATTCCGTCTCACTGTGGGCCCATGACCCTAGGTTTCAGGGCTTTTGCCTTGTCCCAGCTGGGAGGAAAAGCTGAAGAATTTGGGGTGGGTGGGGATAAAGGCTGGGAGTGGCAAAATCTTGGGTTCTAGCTCTGCCCTCTCTTCCCAGTGAGCGATCCTACCTGCTCCGATTGTGAGGAGTTGAGCTGCCCCGGGAACTGGCTGGGCTTTACCCTCCTCACCTCTGGCTACTTTGGAACTCATCCCCCCAAGCCTCCAGGTACCAGACAAGAAAGCTCTCCAGAAGTAATGGGAGAAAGCCACTCCCTGACAGACCTCTGTCCTGTAGGCTCGCTTGCCTTTGCTATGGCATCTCCTCCTAGGAGGAACAGGGTGGGTGGGGGAAAGTCCCCTGAGGAGGCTGTGATGGGGCTGGTGGAGGGGAGCAGCTTCTTCCTCCACTGACAGGATTTCTCCCTTGCCATAGGCAGCTTTGGGGGACTTGCTGGAGGGATCAGGAGATCCACCATGTGCTGTGGTGATTGACCACCATGCCCTAAGATTTACTCCAGAATTCCCCTCTATAAAGCATTATTATTATTATTTGAGATGGTGTTTCACTCTTTTTGCCCAGGCTGGAGTGCAATGGCGTGATCTCAGCTCACTGCAACCTCTGCCTCCCGGGTTCAAGTGATTCTCTTGCCTCAGCCTCCCAAGTAGCTGGGATTACAGGCATTTAGCACCATGCTCGGCTAATTTTGTATTTTTAGTAGACAGGGTTTCATCATGTTGGCCAGGCTGGTCTTGAACTCCTGACCTCAGGTCATCTGCCTGCCTTGGCCTCTCAAAGTGCTGGGATTACAGGTGTGAGCCACTGCACCTGGCCATTATTATTATTTTTTTAAGACTGAGTCTAGCTCTGTCACACAGGCTGGAGTGCAGTGGCGCAATCTCAGCTCACTGCAACCTCCACCTCTAGGTTCAAGTGATTCTCCTGCCTCAGCCTCCTAAGTAGCTGGGATTACAAGCAGGCACCACCACACCCGGCTAATTTTTATATTTTTCGTAGAGTCGGGGTTTCACCATGTTGGCCAGGCTAGTCTCCAGCTCCTGATCTCAGGTGATCTACCCGCCTCAGCCTCCCAAAGTGCCAGGATTACAGGCATGAGCCACCATGCCCGGCCCCATCATCATTTCTTGCTGAACCCTTGCTGAGGGGTGAGAGAATCAGGCTAGGTCTGAAAGGGCCTCATTTCTGGAGGAGGCAGTGGGTTTTTACCTCCACTATCCAGATCCCTTTCCCCAAACCAGGGAAATGTAGCCATGGGGGCCATTTTGACCGGAGCAGCTCCCAGCCACCGCGGGGAGGCATCAACAAGGACAGCACATCCCCAGGCTTCTCTCCTCACCACATGCTGCACCTCCAGGCTGCAAAACTGGCCCTTCTAGCCTCCATCCAGGCCTTCAGCCTTCTGCGAAGCCGCCTGGGAGACAGGGATTTCTCCAGGTGAGTGGCCTCCTGGGGATGGACCCCCCATGTGAGAAACCAGGCGCTGGGGACAAATGTGCAGACCTTTCACTGTGTCTCTGGCCTGCTCCCCAGGCTGCTGGACATCACCCCAGCCTCCAGCCTGAGCTTTGTCCTGGACACCACGGGCAGCATGGGTGAAGAGATCAATGCTGCCAAAATCCAGGCTCGCCACATTGTGGAGCAACGGAGGGGCAGCCCCATGGAGCCTGTCCACTACGTCCTGGTGCCTTTTCATGACCCAGGTAGGTGTGGTCTGGCTAGGACAGTGGAGGGGAGGAAAATGCAAGGTAAGGGATAAAGGGCTGTGGTGAGGAAGTGGCCTCGAGGTGGCATTTCCTGTAATGCTGAGTGATCCTCTACTGTGAGCACACAGAAAATTAGCAGCAGCCTGGCTGGAGTGGCTCACGTCTATAATCCCAGAACTTTGGGAGGTGGAGGTGGGAGGATCCTTTGAGCCCAGGAGTTCAAGACCAACCTGGGCAACACAGACTCAGGTCTCTACAAAAAAATTAATAAAAATTATCTGGGTGTGGTGACGCATGCCTATAGTCCCAGCTACTTGGGAAGTTGAGGCAGGAAGATCACTTGACCCCAGGAAATTGAGGCTGCAGTGAGCTGTGATCGCACTACTGCACTCCAGGGCAGCCTGGGTGACACAGTGAGACCCTGTCTGTAAAAGAAAAGAGTTAGCTGGCAGACTTTTCTCCCACTGTTTCTAAAATGGCAGCACTTTCCATGAGTTTAATGCATAATCCATGCTTCTGCTTTCTTAGGTTTTCATGCCAATAAGCCATTTTCTTTCTTTCTTTTTTTTTAAACATTGCTACAAAGACATGTCCAAAATAAGCCATTTTCAATTCTCTCCATTTCCTATAGACAGAGATTGGGATGAAGACGGATTGGTTGGGGCAGGCTTCTGGGAAGCATCTCAGATAGCTAGCTACATTGTATTCCTTTCCTGTTGATTAAAAGTTAGACTATCTGGCTTAAGTCTGTGTGTCTTTAGGCTAGTCATTTAAATTTTATTTGCCTCAATTTCGTCATCCATAAAATGGGTCAGTACCTGCCTCATCCTGCCTAACTCCCAGGGTTGAAATGATGATCAAATAATATGCCTACTGGACTAAGAGTTGCCTAAAGGTAAGGGTTGAGTCTTATTTGTCTGCATACATCCTACAGTGGCTGGCATTTAATAGAGACTTAGTACATGTTTGATGAAGGTATAAATAAAGAACTTAGTGCTTATTATGTGTCAAAGCACTAGCCTAAAATTTATAAAATCAGTTTATTTAGTCTTCCCAGTAAGTCTCTGAGGTAAGTGCTATTATTCTGTCTCTTTTCTGATTAGGAAACCCAGTGGGGTTTTTTTTTTCTTTTTTTTTTTTCCTTTGAGAGAGAGGGAGAGCCTCACTCTGTCAGCCAGGATGGAGTGCAGTGGTATGACCATGGCTCACAGGCAGCCCTCGATTCAAGCGATGCTCTTGCCTCAGCCTCCTGAGTAGCTAGGACTATAGGCAAGCACCACCATATCCAGCTAATTTTTGTATTTTTTTGTATAGATGGGGCCTCTCTATGTTACCCAGGCTGATCTCGAACTCCTGGGTTCAAGTGATCCTCCCACCTCAGCTTCCCAAAATGCTGGGATTATAGGTGTGACCAGTTTTTTTTTGTGTGTGTGTGTGTGTGTGTGTGTGTGTGTGTGTGTGTGTGTGTGTGTGTTTGAGATGGAGAGTCTCAGCTCTGTCTCCAGGCTGGAGTGCAGCCGTGTGATCTCGGCTCACTGCAGCCTCTGCCTCCTGGATTCAAGCGATTCTCCTGTCTCAGCCTCCCTAGTAGCTGGGACTACAGGTGCTCACCACCATGCACAGCTAATTTTTGTATTTTTAATAGAGATGGGGTTTCTCCATGTTGGTCAGGCTGGTCTCAATCTCTTGACCTCATCCCACCTCGGCCTCCCAAAGTGCTGGGATTACAGGCATGAGCCACCACGCCCGGCCCTAGCTGTTTATATATATATATATATATATATATATATATATATATGCACATGTATCCAATAAAGGCCTACAGGAAATGCCACCTTTTTTTAAGGGAGTGGAGACCCACCTTCCCACCCACCAGGGACACCTAAGTCTGCCCTGCCCTCCCCCATCCTGCACTGACAATTATGAGTCTTATAATGGAATATTGTTACCTCAATACTTGTCCACTCCAGGAGCACAGCAGGCTTCTTAACTGGGGAGGTGGCTCTTGGTAGGAATGAGGGGAGCTCTATTCTCACTTATCTTAACCTCCCTTCCCCTTCCCAGGGTTTGGCCCTGTGTTTACAACCAGTGACCCTGACAGCTTCTGGCAACAGCTTAATGAGATCCATGCCTTGGGGGGTGGAGATGAGCCTGAGATGTGCCTGTCAGCCCTGCAGGTCTGTCACCTCCCTTCTTCCCTTCTTATCCCCCCTTTCCTGGCCCCACCACCGGGAGGAGCTAGATCCTTCCTGGGGCTCCCCACCACCTTCAGACCCTAGATCTGCTAGCTTCACAGCAGGATTCCCCAGCCATATTCCCTTCTGCTTCATCCTCCTTGGCTCTGCCCATTCCCCTCCTGCTGCCATTGTTAACACTGGCCCTTGCCTTCCCTGCCAGCTGGCCCTGCTGCACACACCGCCACTCTCAGACATCTTCGTCTTCACGGATGCCTCCCCCAAGGATGCCTTTCTCACCAACCAGGTGGAATCCCTGACTCAGGAGCGGCGCTGCCGGGTGAGCAGAGCTGATGAGAGACCCAGTGTTAGCTGCCCAGGGATGGGGGAGACCCTCTGATGACAATCTCATAACGAGGGTTGTACCACACTGTGGTGGCCCAACAAGCCTTGGTGCCTGGTGGGAGAAGCAGACAATGAACATTTCCTGATACCTTTAATGATGCTCACGCATAGGAGGCCCTACCCTTAATAATGCTGAATTCTTATTTGAACCTGCCCAATAAGCAATGTGAAGAACTGGAAATCTAGTCACCAAAAATCCACTGTGACAGTTACAAGGGAGTGGTCAACTACTTTTTTTTTTTTTTTGAGACAACATCTCACTCTGTTGTCCAAACTACCTCACTGCAACCTCCACTTCCTGGGTTCAAGAGATTCTCCTGCCTCAGCCTCCCAAGTAGCTAGGACTATAAGCATGCACTACCATGCCTGGCTAATTTTTTGTATTTTTAGTAGAGATGGGGTTTCACTATGTTGGCCAGACTTGTCTTGAACTCCTGACCTCGTGATATGCCAGCCTCAGCCTCCCAAAGTGCTGGGATTACAGGTGTGAGCCAACGCACCCAGCTGGTGGTGGCCAACTACTGACTGAAGGCAGGGGGTTGTGTCATTGGGAGACCCCGCCCTAGCAGCCAGAAGGGGGGAAGAGACCTTATCACAAACCATCAGCTCTGGAGAAAGCTTGAGCACAGGGATTCTCATTTATAATAGTGGATGGCACTTGGACAACTCAACCACTGGGCTCTCTCTTCTGGCCCCAGGTAACATTCCTGGTGACTGAAGACCCAACAAGGGTTCAGGGCCGAGCTCGGCGTGAGGTCTTGTCCCCTCTGCGTTTTGAGCCATACAAAGCAGTGGCCCTGGCCTCAGGAGGAGAGGTAATTTTCACCAAAGACCGGCACATTCAGGACGTGGCAAGCATTGTTGGGGAGAGCATGGCTGCCCTGGTAAGTGGGGGCCATTGCCCTCACTTAGGAACTGAAGGGTGATCAGGCTGCACCTCTCTTCTAATAGGAGAAAGGGGAATCACTCTCACTGCTGTGTTGCTCTTCCAGTCATGGGGCAGGAAAGGAAGTTTCTCTCCCTCTGAGATCCATGGTTAGCCACTGCATATATATATATATACACATATATATATATATATATATATAGAGAGAGAGAGAGAGAGAGAGAGAGAGAGAGAGAGAGAGAGGCGGAGTCTCACGCTGTCGCCCAGATTGGAGTGCAGTGGTGTGATCTCGGCTCACTGCATCCTCCACCTTCCAGGTTCAAGGGATTCTACTGCCTCAGTCTCCCAAGTAGCTGGGATTACAGGCACCCACCACCAGGCCCAGCTAATTTTTGTATTTTTTTAGTAGAGCCAGGGTTTCACCATTTTTTTGGCCTGGCTGGTTTTGAACTCCTGACTTCAAGTGATCCACCCACCTTGGCCTCCCACAATGCTAGGATTACATGCATGAGCCACAGTGCCCAGCCTGCATTGCCCTTTCATATCAGTAAACCCCTCCCCAGTTGGCCTCCAGTTTTCTGCCCTCAGGGTTACCACAGGAAGTCCTACCATCTTTTTTGGGGGGGGGGTTGTATTCTGTAGAGACAGGGTCTCACTATGTTGACTAGGCTGGTTTTGAACCCCTGGTCTCAAGTGATCCTCCTGTGTTGGTCTCCCAGGTGCTGGGATTACAGGCATGAGCCACCATGCCTGGCCTATCATCTTTTAATGGGGTACAAGATATGATTGTCTAATCCTGAATCCCTTGCCTCCAACTTTGTCACTGACCATAATAACTTCATCCCTGGCCCTGTGCCCCTCTCTCACTGGTATCCCTTTCTCCGTGTGTGACATGGTTTCTTTCTATCTCCCCTTTCTTCTGTATTTGTTCCCACCTGATCCCGTACCTCATCATCTCCCCCATTTTCTGGTCCTGCCCATCCCTCAAGGTGACTCTTCCCCTGGAACCTCCTGTTGTGGTGCCTGGGCAGCCACTTGTGTTCAGTGTGGATGGGCTGCTCCAGAGGATCACAGTCCGGATCCACGGAGACATCAGCAGCTTCTGGATCAAGAACCCTGCAGGTACCTTTGAAGGCAGAGGGAAGAATGGGGCCTGGGGAATAGACAATCGGGAGAGTGTACTCAGGGAGAGCAAGTGTTTCATGTGACAATTTCTTCCCTGACCCCAGGGGTCTCCCAGGGCCAGGAGGAAGGCATGGGTCCTCTAGGTCACACTCGCCGCTTTGGACAATTCTGGATGGTGACCATGGATGACCCTCTGCAGACAGGAACCTGGGAGATCCAGGTCACAGCTGAGGGCACCCCCGGAGTGAGAGTGCAAGGTAAGGAGGGCGGTGTTCCTGGGAAGGGGAAGGAGAGACTGCAGGCCTCAGAGAGCACTATCAGTCACACTCCTTTAGGGAAGAGTTCTGACTACCTTTGCCCTCCTCCAGCCCAGACCTCCCTGGACTTTGTCTTCCACTTTGGGATCCCCATGGAGGACGGACCCCACCCTGGCCTCTACCCCCTGACTCAGCCAGTTGCAGGTACATCTATTCCCTGAGCCCCCTCCCACATAACCCCCAGTTTTTAATATCTATATATATTTATATATCTATAATGTATAGATGTATACATATATCTATACATATGCATAACTTTTATATTGAGTTATAATTTACATAATGTGCACTAAAGTGTATACTTTGATGGATTTCATATAATATGCCCAGTTCAGGATATAGAACATTTCCAGCACCCCAGAACTCCCTCCTGATGCTCCCCATTAATACCCCTCGAAGGTGACCTCTTTTCCCCATCCATACTGCCCAGAGGGAACCCCTATTTTGAAGGCCATTAATTCTTTTCTCCCTGTGTCTCTGAATCTCACAATGTTCTTCCCTCCTCATCCCTGTCCCAGGTCTTCAGACCCAACTGCTGGTAGAAGTGACAGGGTTGGGTTCCAGAGCCAATCCTGGGGATCCTCAGCCGCATTTCTCCCACGTCATCCTTCGAGGGGTCCCCGAGGGTGCCGACCTAGGCCAGGTGCCCTTGGAGCCCGTGGGACCCCCGGAGCGAGGTGTCCTCGCAGCCTTGCTGCCGGCCACACTGCTGTCCACCCCTAGACTCTTCTCCCTGGAGTTGATTGGCCAGGACGGAGTGGGACGGCGCCTGCACAGGGCTGCCCCTCAGCCTAGCACTGTGGTCCCTGTCCTTCTGGAGGTGAGACGTTTGAGGAAGGTGTGGCTGGGGCTGCAGAGAGTTGGAGCGGCCCCTTCCCTGACGAGCCCTTCTCTGCAGCTTAGTGGCACCTCGGGTTTCTTGGCCCCGGGCAGCAAGGTCCCGCTCAGTCTCCGCGTCGCCAGCTTCTCAGGCCCTCGGGATCTTGACCTTAGGACATCCGTCAACCCCAGCTTCTCCCTCACCTCCAACCTCTCCAGGTGAGGCCCCTGAACCCTTCAGCTCCCTCTGGCATCTTGCCGACCCATGCTTATCCCAAGTCCCGCCCCTGGCCCCTTCCGATTGATCCTCAGAATCCTCCTCTCCCCTCCCGTACCCCTGCAGGCGTCCCCTGGCTCTGGGCTCTGGGCAGCCTGAGGCTTTAGCCCGATGCCCTTATCCTCTCTCCAGGGCTCACTTGGAACTGAATGAGTCCGCCTGGGGCCGCCTGTGGCTGGAGGTCCCAGACTCAGCGGCCCCGGATTCCGTGGTGATGGTGACTGTGACTGCCGCGGGACGAGAAGCCAGCCCAGTGCCCCCGACTCATGCTTTCCTCCGGTTCCTGGTGCTGGCCCCAGCCCGGCAGGTGAGAGGCACCACTACTTTCCATCACAGGGTAGGCAAGACAGGGGGAGCGTGATGCAGGTTTAATGTGGGTACGGCTCTAGCACACCTTGTCATTCTCTTCCTCTTCCCTGCAGGACCAGCTCGCTGCCCCTACCCACTCATCTGACCCTATCTTCACCACGGCCACCCCTGCCTTTTGCCCCTTCACATTGGTGACTCAAGGCAGGGCTGGGGCAGGGCTGACGGGCAGCCCGTGGTGGGGCACAATTGGAGGGGTGCTGCTTCTGCTAGGCCTGGACTCCTTGTGACACAACAGGCTCTACAGGGATGGGTCTCCAGAACTATTTTCATCCTGCCCCACTGGTAAGAAGACCTGGGAAACATTTGCCACATAGGCCTTAGGACCTTACCTCTCCTAGATTTTTTTTTTTTTTTTTTTTTTTTTTTTGAGACGGAGTCACCATATTGACCAGGCTAGTCTTGAACTCTGACCTCGTGATCTACCTGCCTCGGCCTCCCAAAGTGCTGGGATTACAGACGTCAGCCACTGTGCCTGGCCAGCCACCATGCCTGGACTCTTTTCTTTGCTTTCTTTCTCTTTCTTTTCTTTCTCTTTCTCTTTTTTTCTCTCTCTCTCCCTCCCTCCCTCCTTTCCTTTTTTTGAGACAGAGTTTTGCTCTTGTCGCTCAAGCTGGAGTGCAATGGCACAATCTTGGCTCACTGCAGCCTCCACCTCCCAGGTTCAAGCGATTCTCCTGCCTCAGCTTCCCCAGTAGCTGGGATCACAGGTGCCCACCACCATACCCAGCTAATTTTTTTTTATTTTTAGTAGAGATAGGGTTTCACCATGTTGGCCAGGCTGGTCTTGAACCGCTGACCTCATACGATCCACCTGCCTTAGTTTCCCAAAGTGCTGAGATTGCAGACTTAAGCCACCACACCTGGCCAATGAAGGTTTTTTTCCTCCACATCCCTTTCCTTTCTTAAAAACTGCAAGACTGAGGCTGAGTGTGGTGGCTCACGTCTGTAATTCCAGCACTTCGGGAGGCTGAGGCAGGAGGATGGCTTGATTCCAGGAGGGTGAGGCTGCAGTAAACTGTGGTCGCATCACTGCACTATAGCCTGGGCGACAGTGAGATCCTATCTCAGAAACAAAACAGAAAACCCTGCAAGACTGGGATAGATGGCAATGGATTTTCCCACAATGCACTTTTCCTAACCCTATGAGAAACAAAGACATTTTTGGAGAAAGTTGCTTTCTGGAGCAGCTTCGGTTTTATTTTTGTGTTTAAGGCTGAAAGACAGTTTCAGTAAACATGTCTTCTCCCCAGAGGGATTTCAAAGAAAGACCATTTTTGCATTTCATATAGGGGAGAATGAGGACATGTGACACCAAGAAGATGTAAGAAAGTTTTCAGGAGTAGAGGAGACACTTTACACCAAGATGTCTGAACTTTATTGACTCACTACCTGGAAGCATTTTTTAGCTGTTAAGAAGCAGAATAAGGAGCCTGGGGCTTCTGACTCTTTCACCAGACTTAGGGGAGTGAGAGCAAGGTTTAGACACGGGTAGGGCCTCTTGGCCCCTTGGGGCAGCCCCACTGAGCCATCTCCTCCTTTGGCTGGGTGACTCCTTTCTGCTGCCTTGACAACTCCTGGAGGAGAGAAGAAACAGACGGGCCTCTGGGCTCCTTCCTGCCCTGTAGGATGGGGCTCCTGCCCTCTCCCTTGAAGTTTACCTGTTGCTGCCACAAGTTTGGCTTCCTTTGTCTTTCCTTTGAATCCTGGGTGGTGCAGGAACTAGCCTTGTTCAGTGTACTTGGGGAGAACTGGAGGAGAAATTCACTGTGTTTTCTGTTAAGCCAGCACTGACCCCAACAACTCCCCTCTCTAGTCCCACTTCCCAAAAGTCTAAACTGAAAACAATAAACTCACCTTCTCCTGAATCAGATTCTGCAAACAGATGTTCACTTTTTGAATCTGGGCTAACTGGGGGCCACCAGGCTCTGGGTGTAAATCTGTTAGAAAATTCTAGAGGAGGAGTTGAAGGCTGACAACATGGTAAAAACCTGAGGTCCATCTGCCACTCTATTCCCGTCACCACAGGCCATCCCTCTCCTCATCTGGATCCCCTCATCCCAGTACCCTCCCAGGCAGGTGGGAAAATCCAATACTCGCACCTCCATCTCTTTAGAGCTGATGTCAGTTCCTCTACCCCCTCAAATAACACAATAACCCTTTTCACTACACTTCATGGAGCCTCCCTGTCCATCCCTGCCCCATTGGAATAATCCAGGCCACGCCCTCATCTCCATGGAGTGATCCAAATCCCTCTGAATGGAATGCAGACCAGCTTCCTCCAGCCCAACAATGAACACCAACTTAACACTTGGCGGCATCATTACGATGCTGCCTCCAACTCATGATCACTGACCATTAACTCTTCCCTCTCCAGAGTGATCTCGGGCTGTGTCTACACATTCCCTGCTCCTCCCTCCCTGGCCCTCCCCCAATTCACACAGAGGGGCAGCCCCCTTACCTCACCGAGGGCCCCCAGATGCAGCTGCTGTCGATGTGCCTCCCTCAGACGGTCTTCAAACCAGGTCTGGCCATGCTCTAGCAGCTCCAGCCCCTGCCACAGGGCATCCTGTTCTCTCTCCAGAGCCTGCATCCTCCGCAGCTTGGAAAGGCAAACACAGAGGCTGACTCTTGTGCTACAGCAGGGCTCTCGGTCATGGCCCTTCCTCTCCACCCGTTTGGGTTCACTGTGTGGTCACTGAGTGTGAGCCCAGACTGGCCACTAAGGACCTGAAGGGCAAGAGGAGGCAGGCAGGAACACTGTGGGCCCTCAAGTTGAATGGAAATATAAAGGGCAGATCTATGGAGAAAGACTTCCCCTGGGACCTCTTGCTGGGCTGATACTCACCCACAGGAAGAAGCTCTGGGCCCCTGGGTCTTGGCGGCTTGTCCCCAGTGGCAGCAGCAGGACCGTGTAGGGAGCCTGCACCAAGGGCAGCCCACCAGGGCCCTGGCTCCCCATGGCTCTGAGGTGGGAAGAGTGGAGCCACTCCCACTGGTATAGCCTGGGCTGGTCCCTCCCCTCCACCCCTGCCTTGCACCCATCCTGCTTCTGTCAGCCTCTCAGGCCCCTTGCTGCTGTGTCTGTCTGAGGCTGGGTGTTCCCACTTGAGAAGAGAGACCATCTCCCTTGGGCCCCTCTGTCTTCCCTCTAATCTGTTTTTGTAGGGCCTCTCTGAAGTGGTTCATTCTTAGGAAGTCTCCTTGGGTAGAATCCGAGGGTCTTCCTACAGCAATGATGCTGTATTTTTACTGAGGCAGGGTAGGTTCCCCTGTGGATTCCTGCTCTGTGTTTCAGCTCTTTCCTAGTCTCTTTGTTTTGGCTGGCCTAAAGAAACAATACTTTTCTCCAAAATAAACTTTATTCCTAATATGAAACAATTTCTAGAGAAACTAAAAATTCTGGGTCTGAAGGAGATAAGGAAACAAAGAGGGCATAGCAGCCCACTGGGGTCTCAGGAGGCTGAGGAGGGCACAGGAAGGACTCTCAGAGGATGCTGGTGGCAGCAGGCAGCACTTCCTGGCTCATGAAAACGTTCAAGTCCAGGTTAGGATCTTCCAAATCCAATTTCATAAACTTATCCACTAATGTCTGGCAACTGAAGAAAGAGAAAACAGCAAGATTTATGGGAGAATGGACAACCAAGTCCCTGGGCAGAGGGAAGAGGCTGTGGCACAGAAAACCTGGGATCTTGAAGATTTAGGGATTTCAGAAAGAAATGATGGGTTTCTGAAGGGCAAAGTGCTGGAGGAAGGATGAGTCCCTGAAAAGGGGAGAAGAGCCATAGGAGAAGATGCAGAGAGTGAAGACACTGGGGCCATGCACTCACTTTTCCATTTGGTTTTTTTTTAGCAAATCCTTGACAGGCTTGATGGGTTTTCCACTGCGGATCAAGTCTGAGACCTAGGAACAACAAGCAAGAAGTTTGGAGGGGTGAGGGGAGTTGGGGAAGAGAAGAGGAAATAAGGGTCAGAAATTCTGTGGACCTAGACCCAGGCTCCAATAGGAGTAGGAATGGATGGGAGCTCTGAGGTGGAGGTGGTTGTGCATTTGGATCTCATCACCTCCTTGCCACGAGCCACGAGTCTGTTGGGAAGCCCAGCCTGGACAGCTGTGTGGGAGGCATGGCTTGCCTTTGCGACACCTTCGCAAACCTGATAGAAGAAGACAAGGTCGTTGCCATCCTCACAGGTCTCCATGGTCTTAAAAGAGAATAAAAGACAGTGTATTGTCAATTACCTCCTTCCTGTCCTGAAATCTTTGGCCAATCCCTGTGGGGAGGGAGAAAAGGGAAGGGATGTGGCCTCTGTACTGAGGGAGCCCTTGTTCTAATAAAAAATCCAATCCCCACCGCTGAGAAATGCAGAGCCTAGGGGCCCCCAAGGGGCTAGATTGGTCTCCTCACCAAATACTGCACCAGGGGCCCTTGTGGCAGCAGCTGTAGCTGAACAAGGCTCAGAAAGTTGGTGGCCACAAAGATGTGAGGGCATGTGCGTCCAAGTGCCAGCCAGTGTCGGAGCACAGCGGCCAGAAGCGCAAGCCCATCCACCTGCAAAGAAGGCAGAGATTAGGGTTCAGAGCCATGGGGATCCCACATGTCCCTGAACTTCCACTGGCCTTTCCCTATCTTATGTTCTTTTACTTTTCTGCCCACACAGCCCTATTCTATTCCAGAGGTCTAGCCTCACTCTCATGCTCCTTCATCCTCCTGTTTTCCCCTCCTTAGCTTTTCCCCTCATCAGTTTCTCCCCTCACCGTGTTGGTTCCCTTTCCAAATTCATCAATGAGGACCAGCGACTGTGCAGTGGCATTGTTCACTGCTTTCGCCACCTGCTGGGCATAAGGTGGACAAGGGGAAGTTAGTATTGGAGGCCTGTAATGCACTTACCACAGTTGACCTGTGAATAAAGCTGTATATGCGACCCCTCCACTGCACTACAAGTTCTAGAATGGTGAGGTGCATGCTTTGTTCATCCTCTCTTTGCCAACAGTGACTCACACGAAGCAAGCATTCAAGAAGTGTTTGTGTTGGGAGGCCAAGGTGGGAGGATCATCTGAGGTCAGGAGTTCAAGACCAGCCTGCCCAACATGGTAAAACCCCATCTCTAATCTTTAAAATAAAAAAAATTAAAAAAAAGAAAAAGTAAAAAAATTAAAATAAAAAAAAGAAGTGTTTGTGGTATTGATTCTTTCTGTGTCTGACCCTAGTGCTTCCCACTTTTAGTATAGAGGGCATGCAGCACAGGGCATGCTTTCCTGTTCTGAGCATTTTCAGGGGTTCCTTCCCCGTTACCTGCTCCCTCAATCCCACCTCCCTTTGCTCCCTTTGACCTGGTTGAGGTCGATCATGAAGGTGGAGAGGCCAAGGGAGATGGATTCACAGCTATGAATTCGCGTGAAGATGGCATCTACGGCCCCAATTTCGGCCTCCTCTGCTGGCACAAAGCTGCCTACCAGGGCCATGAATACGATCAAGCCTACCTGAATAGGGAAGGAGACAAGACCTGGGGCCTGGTGCTGTGGGCTGAGGTGAAAGTGAGGCTCAAGGCATGAATGACAGATCAAAGAAAGATAGAGTGAAACAGGAGAAAAAGGTAATACACTGACTCTGTCTCTCCTCCCCCACTCCTAATTGTAGCCCTGTTGGCTAATTTAGGATCAGTAAAGAGGCATGGGACATGGACAGAGACATACTTGGGAATGGTGTGTACCTACTCAGAGGAGGGTGGAGGAATTTGAGCCATGGAGAGTTCCATTAGAGCGTGGCTCTCTAATAGAGAATGAGAACATGTGAGATGGAAGCACATGGTCCTTTCATAAAGGGCGGGGTCAGAAAACAGGGGAAAAGAGCTGCAGGAGCCTGGGTGGGGTGGCAAGTAGCGGTGGAGTAGATGCAGGAGATGTCAGAGGCCCAGGCTGTAGGGCTTCTCCTCACCTGTTTGAGGTATATGCTCTTCCCTGATGAGTTGGGTCCGGTGATGACTTTGACCCTTCCTTTGTCCCCACCACATTCTGTGGAGTTGGGCACAAAGGTTCGGGCACAGAGTTCCATCAGAGGATGTCTGCAGTGGGTGGAGAGGTACCTTGCATAGCTTGTGGATCAAAATGGATGAACCCCCAGAAGATGGAGCCTTTGGACCCCTCATGTTTATTCCTCCACCCACCTCTATTCTTACCTGCCATTCTGGATTCGTACCCCAAGGACTTGTGGGGAGTAACGGGGCCTTGAGTAGCCATAGTCCCGGGCAGCACTGGCAAGAGCCAGCAGGACGTCCAGGCGGGAGGCAAGGTCTAATACTCGGGTTAAGACAGCTGCTCGTGCCAGCACCTGGCACTGCAACTGGTACATCAGCAGCGTCTCCTGGTCTGAGAGGGGGTGAGGGAGGGAGCTGGAGGTCAGCTCAAGGGGAAAGTGAAGGAGAGGCAGAGGCCCCTAGAGGGATCTGGAAACAGGTGTGCAGATAAAATTTGAGACCTCAAGACTTTCAGAGGAAAAGATACAGAGTCAGAGTGAGAGAGACAGAGTAGGAAGGGAAGGGGCCTGTTGGAAACATTACCAAGTTGCCCACTCTCCTCCTGCTCCTGGCTGCTGCTTTTTTAAAAACATCTTACAATGCACATAACCTCTGGCTCCTCCTCACCCCGGATCTCGCAGTGCAGGTCCCCCAGCAATGCATCCAGTTCCTTGGTTCGGGCACTACGATAATGAAGCTTCTCCTCTGAGAGAAACTGGGTACAGGGGTTCAAAACTGTGGGCTTTGCATCTCTTGGTCCTCCTCTTCTTCCTCACCTTTCTAACCTCACTTCCAGCCCCTAACCCTGACTTCTCTTTCCTTTGCCTCAGTGCCGGTAAAGCTCAGAGTAAAACTACAGAGGAGAGATCCCATACTGGGCAGTGTTGCTATGGGGTAAGGCCCTCCCTCAGTTGCTGACTCATTTTCCTCATCACTCACCTACAGAGGTTGAGGGTCTTACCATGAAGTCCAATCCATCAATCTCAAAGTCACTGGCCTCTACCATGAAAGACAGGCGAGGAATAGAAAGAAGGAAGCCGATCTGGGGAGAGTAAAGAGGAGATACTCCACACTCCTGCTTGGAGACTTACTGGACACCTCCTCTCCTTAGCGGAAGCTTATGAGATCCCTGTATCCCCACAAAAAAGGTGTTCATTTTCTTCAGGCTGCCCCGTAAGTTTTCTTATCAGTGTGTCTTTCATAAGTCCATCTCCCCAAAAAGACCTCTGAAGGCTATACCCACTCTCCTACCCTCACCAGAGGGATATAGATGACACTGCATGAAGGAATACGGGAGTCCAGATTCTCCAGCTCCTTGCGGGCAACCTCAGTGAGGAAATTTGGAAGTCCCATCAGTCTTCGCTTTTCTACGAGGGTGGAAGACGTGGTTATCAAAAGTGAGGCTCCTGCCCTGGTTGCTATGAAGATCCCCAGCTGTGGTGACCACCTGCCAAGGATGGTAGTCCATCCCTGCGCAGGGCTCACAAGCCCATCCGCACCCAACACTCACTCTCATCAATTTCAGGATCTATGTTGGGGAGGACTGTGAAGCGATTTTCAGCAAGACTGCCCTCAAAGTCTACCTGAGGAGATAAGAGGTACTGCTTCTTAGCATCCAGTACCCTCTCTCTGTCCTGTTCCTCAGCTATCCTTAGGCCCCAATTCTCCCTGCAGTCCTGCTTTAACCCTCACTCTCCAGATACTTCCCTGAATTTCTGCCACCTCCTCTCACCATCCCATTCTTTAACTACCCAACTGACCTCAGTATCTCCCATGCTTCCCCATCTCGCACACTGCATTCCCTGGGCTCCAGTCCCTCTCATCTCTCTCCTTGACCTTCCAGGGTGCACTCGCTCTTTCCTTCCACTCACTACTTTCCCAATGAGGCTGGCAATATGGTGCAGGTCATCAGAGAACTCTTGGGCAATGTCCCGAAAGAGCTGGATGGACTTCGGCAGGGAGCGGCAGGCATCCCTCAGGCCCAGGGCACTGTACACAGTCTGTGAGAGAAACACAACAAGGAAGGCAGCCCATATGCAGCTTGGGCTGAGGTGGGGATAGGGACAAACTCAGAAGAACAAAGAACAGCAGAGAAGATCACAGTAACAAAGAGGGAAGATCTCAAAAGCAAAAAGAAACAGTGAGACAGAAAATGGCATCTGTAACATTCGATGCCAGGCACTGTACTAAACCCTGAAGCTACAAAGACAATTAAGATATGGTCCTGGCTGGGCACAGTGGCTTACACCTGCTATCACAACTTTGGGAGGCCGAGGTGGGAGGATCACCTGAGGTCAGGAGTTTGAGACCAGCCTGGCCAACGTGGCAAAACCCCATCTCTACTAAAAATAGAAAATTAGCCGGGCATGGTGGCGCATGCCTGTAATCCCAGCTACTCAGGAGGCTGAGGCAGGAGAATCACTTGAACCCAGGAGGCGGAGGTTGCAGTGAGTCAAGATTGTGCCATTGCACTCCAGTCTGGGCAGCAAGAGTGTAACTCCATCTGAAAATAAATAAAATAATTAATAAAATAATTAATAATAATAAATTTAAAAATAAAATAGATGGATCAGGTTATAGAACTATATATATATAATTTATTTATTATTATTATTATTTTAAATGGAGTTTAAATAATAATTTATTATTATTAATTATTTTATTTATTTTCAGATGGAGTTACACTCTTGTTGCCCAGGCTGGAGTGCAATGGCACAATCTTGACTCACTGCAACCTCTGCCTCCTGGGTTCAAGTGATTCTCCTGCCTCAGCCTCCTGAGTAGCTGGGATTACAGGCATGCGCCACCATGCCCGGCTAATTTTTTGTATTTTTTGTAGAGATGGGGATTGCTCCATGTTGGTCAGGCTGGTCTCAAACTCCCAACCTCAGGTGATCTGCCTGCCTCAGCCTCCCAAAGTGCTGGGATTACAGGCATGAGCCACTGCGCCTGGCCAGAACTAATTAAAATTACCAAGGAAGTTCAGAGAGTAAGACTAACATGGAGTAAGATAGTTTGAGATGTCTTTGCAGAGAAAAGGAAATAAGGTGGATCTTAAGGCTACTCAAAAGGCAGGCAGGCAGGCATTGTGTGTGAGTGAGAGCATGGGCAAATAAACAGAGGTAGGAATAAGAGCTAATTTTTTTTTTGAGATGGAGTTTTGCACTCCCAGGCTGGAGTGCAATGGTGCCATCTCAGCTCACTACAACCTCTGCCTTTTGGGTTCAAGCTATTCTCCTGCCTCAGCCTCCTGAGTAGCTGGTACTACAGGCGTGTGCCACCATGCCCAGCTAATATTTGTATTTTTAGTAGAGACGGAGTTTCACCATGTTGGCCAGGACGGTCTCGATCTCTCGACCTCGTGATCCACCGGCCTCGGCCTCCCAAAGTGCTGGGATTACAGACATGAGCCACCGTGCCTGGCCAAGAGCTAATATATACTGACTGTTTGCAACATGCCAGGCAATGTTCTAACAACTTACATATGTTAATTTCATTCACTCCTCTAAATGCTCCTATGAGGTAGGTACTAGCATTATCTCCATTTTACAGAGTAGCAATCTGAAACCCAAAGAGATGATGTGATTTTCTCAGAGTCTCAGGGTGAGTAAATAGAAGAACTGGGATTTGAACTCAGATGTCTGGCTTTTAAGCACTGTACCATTCTGAGTAGGGACACAGTGGGTATTCTAAGCAGAGTAATTAATGCAAAGCCTGCTGTGGCTGAAGCAGAGCATAAATTTTAACACGTGATAAGGGGAGATACAAATAGTCATATGTATCTGCTCCTATTTTTAAAAATGGAAATTACTGGTCACGCATGGTAGCTCATGCCTGTAATCCTAGTACTTTGAGAGGCTGAGGCAGGCAGATCACCTAAGGTCAGGAGTTCAAGACCAGTCTGTCCAACATGGTGAAACACTGTCTCTACTAAAAATATAAAAATTAGCCAGGTGTGGTGGCACATGCCTGTCATCCCAGATACTTGGAAGGCTGAAGCAGGAGAATCGCTTGAACCCAGGAAGCTGAGGTTACAGTAAGCCGAGATTGTGCCACTGTACTCCAGCCTGGGCAAGAGACTCCGTTTCAAAAAAAAAAAGGAAATTACATTATGTGTCAGGTATACATACTGCAGATAATCAAACCAGGTTTCTCACTGTCATAGAAAGAAGTTACAAATGAGGAAAGGAAGAAACCTAGAGTAAACTCTGTTGCATTTGACTGGAATCAGAGGTGTCATGATGAACTCATGGGTTGTATAGATAGGTACAGGAATATAGATATGTATGCATGGGTATACACACACATATTTCCTAGTTCTGTCTGTGAAGAGGACCTAGAAGAAGTGTTAGATACTTGATTTTTTTGACAGAGTCTCACTTTGTCACCCAGTCAGGAGTGCAGTGGTGCTATCTCAGCTCACAGCAACCTCCATCTCCCAGGTACAAGCTGTCCTACTGTCTCTGCCTCCTGAGAAGCTGGGACTACAAGCATGCATCACCACAGCCAGCTTAACTTTGTTGATTATTATTATCATTATATTGAGACGGAGTCTCACTCTGTTGCCCAGCTGGAGTGCAGTGGTACAATCTTGGCTCACTGCGACCTCCACCTCCTGGGTTCAAGCGATTCTCCTGCCTCAGCCTCCCAAATAGCTGAGACTACAGGTACATACCACCACGCCCAGCTAATTTTTTGTATTTTTAGTAGAGATGGGCCACCACGTTAGCCAGGATGGTCTTGATCTCCTAACTTCGTGATCTGCCCATCTCTGCCTCCAAAAGTGCTGGAATAACAGGCGTGAGCCACCACTCCCAGCAAAACTTTGGTATTTTTTTGTAGAGATGGAGTTTCACCATGTTATTGAGGCAGGTTTCTAACTCCTGGGCTCAAGTAATCTTCCCACCTCAGCCTCCCAAAGTGCTGGGATTACAGGCATGAGCCACCACACTTGGCCCAGATCATGGTTCTAATACTATTCTCCAAAAAGTAACAAGGCTCCTTGGAGAAACTGATTCCAGGGCTGGTGCAAGGAAAATACAAGATGAGTCTGGAGTAAAAAACTAAAAATGGAAGTGCTCAAAATAAAAATGAAATAAAGGCTGGGCACAGTGGCTGATGCCTGTAATCCCAGCACTTTGGGAGGCCGAGGCAGGCAGATCACAAGGTCAGGAGTTCGAGACCAGCCTGCCAATATGGTGAAACCCTGTCTCTACTAAAAATACAAAAATTAGCCAGGCATGGTGGCGGGCACCTGTAGTCCCAGCTACTCGGGAGGCTGAGGCAGGAGAATCAGCTGAACCCAGAAGATGGAGGTTGCAGTAAACAGAGATAGCGCTACTGTACTCCAACTCCAGCCTGGCGACAGAGTGAGTGAACCAGCCTGGGTGACATGGTGACCCCCATCTCTATACAAGGCGGAGCGCCATGGCTCACGCCTGTAATCCCAGTACTTTGGGAAGCCGACGCGGGCAACCATGAGGTCAAGAGATCGAGACCATCCTGGGCAACATGGTGAAACTCCCATCTCTACTAAAGATACAAAAATTAGCTGGGTGTAGTGGCACGCACCTGTAGTCCCAGCTACTCAGAAGGCTGAAGCAGGAGAATCACGTGAACCCTGGAGGCGGAGGTTGCGGTGAGCCAAGGTCGCGTCACTGCCCTCCAGCGTGTGCAACTGAGAGAGACTTTGGTGGCTCAAGCCTGTAATCCCAGCACTTTGGGAGGCCAAGGCAGGCGGATCACCTGAGAGTGGGGGTTCGAGACCAGCCTGACCAATATGGAGAAACCCTATCTCTATTAAAAATACAGAATTAGCCCAGTGAGGTGGCGCATGCCTGTGATCTCAACTACTTAGGAGGCTGAGGCAGGAGAATCGCTTGAACCCAGGAGACAGAGGTTGCAGTGAGTCAAGATAACACTAATATACTCCAGTCTGGGTGACAGAGCAAGACTCTGTCTCAAAAAAAAAAAAAAAAAGAGGGTAGAATAAAATTGGACAATGTGTCTAGGGTACAGACAATCTGAAACACAGGCTGAGGGGCTTTACCTGGACTTCTGGGATTCAAGAAGGAAGGCCTTACCTTGTAGAGAACCTGCCAGTCGCTGACCTTGGTGTGGGACAACTTCATGCGTTTCAGAATCAGCTACAGTCAGACAAGGTTACAGCCAGGTTACAGCCACTGTTTTCCCTTCCCTCACTCTAAAGACCCTCAAGAATCCCAACACCCAGTTTCAGCCTTCAACCTCCTTCCCCACCTCCCTGCCCTCCACCTTGGGCTCACAGGAACGTTCTTGATGTGACCCAGGAGTCGACGCAGCATCTGAGCCATGTCCAGATTCTGGGGCAGCAGAAAAAACTGAATGACGTCCAGACGAGAATTGAGTTCCCCCAGGTCATGAGTTGGACGCATGAACCACAGCCTGGAAGTGAGGTTAGGGTTGGGGTACTAGAAATTACATCTGTTCTCATCATCTTGATCTAAATTTGCCAAAAAGTGTGTTGCAGTCCCTGGGGATTGTGGCAATATGTATCCAAAATGTGCTATGGGAATGTAGTGGCAAGTGCAGTGTCCTACTCATGCAGGTGTGTTTACATGTATCTACTGAAAATTACTAGATGTGACCATAATTGTGTCTACATATCACAGTTTCAGTGGATAAGACCGTGTGTCATTCCACGTGGATATGGAATGAAGCTTGTCAATATTTTAGGAAAGCAGTGTGTTGAGGTATTTGTGTGCCAACACTGCAGCTCGCTTTGCACCTGAGTAAGAGACGGTGAGTCAGTATGAGTCTGTATGTCTGTATTTAGCTGTGAAAGTGTCTCTGGGTAACAGCAACAGACATTCGTCTTTTTGTATTCTTCCTGTGAAAACATAACTTGTCCCATTAGGAATGGTAAGCCTTTAATTCATAATAATGGTCTACTCTGCAGACAAAAAAGGTTTGGGGAGAGATATTTAAGGGGCTTCAACAATAATGTCTTATTATTATTATTATTTTTTTTTTCAGATGGAGTCTCGCTCTGTTGCCAGGCTGGAGTTGGCACAATCTCGGCTCACTGCAACCTCCGCCTCCCAGGTTCAAGCGATTCTCCTGCTTCAGCCTCTTGAGTAGCTGGGACTACAGGTGTATGCCACCATGCCCAGCTAATCTTTGTACTTTTAGTAGAAACGGGGTTTCACCACGCCGGCCAGGATTGTCTCGATCTCTTGACCTCCCAAAGTGCTGGGATTACAGGCATGAGCCACTGCACCTGGCTGATAGTATTATTATTTACATCTTTTTTTTTTTTTTGAGACAGCGTCTGGTTCTATTGCCCAGGCTAGAGTGCAGTGGCACGATCTTGGCTCACTGCAACCTCTGCCTCCCAGGTTCAAGTGATTCTCATGTCTCAGCCTCCCGAGTAGCTGGGACTACAGGGGTGTGCCACCACGCCTGACTAATTTTTGTATTTTTAGTAGAGATGAGGTTTCACCATGTTAGCCAGGCTGGTCTTGAACTCTGAACCTCAGGTGATCCACCTGCCTCCGCCTCCCAGAGTGCTGAGATTGCAGGCATGAGCCACCACGCTGGGCTAATTATTTACATCTTTTTGGGTGTTGGAGGTATTTCCTAATAAATTAAAATAAATTCATATACAGAAATAAATGTCATTGATTTTTGTCTAATTCTGTGTTTGTCTAATTCTAGGTAGCCCTGTCTCCTTATTGGCTATGAAGAATGTGAGACTCTGTAAGGACTTGTGAGCCCACAGATTCTTTTCTAGATAGAGCAAGCAACTAAGCTTACCATTTTATATAAGAGCCAACAGGTGCACTCACTAGGGCCTGAAGATTTGTATCTTACATTGTAGTCTATGGGCAGTTACTTTGGCCAGATCAGAATGAAGCGGAGCATCCAGATGGCTTCAAGGGTGGGTTTCAGGTATCTCTGCTCCTTAGTTACTAAGGGGTCCCACCAGGGCAGTGTAGGCCAGTCTGTAAATACCCATCCCCACCTTAGAAAGCACATGAGCTGCACTAAACACTTAGGTATCTCTGACTCATGTCCTGCTAGTACTACTGGGAGAGACTTTAGTTAAGCCAAACTTCCTAATTTTACAACTGTGAAAATGAGGCCCTTAAAAGATAAGCAACTTGCCCAAAGTCATACTGCTAATGAGAACAGCTAAATCTCAAAATCAGGTCTCTAGACTGCTAGGACAGTGCTCTTTAGAGCATATTGTGACATTCAGTCACATTATTTGTTTCCTGTCCAGCTTTTAGTTTTTGAACTCCTGGCCTCAAGCAATCCTCCTACCTCAGCCTCCCAAAGTGCTGCGATAACAGGTGTGAGCCACCACATCTGGCCCTATATTATTATTATTATTATTTACATCTCTTTGTGCGTTAGAGGTATTTCCTAATAAATTAAATTTATATACAGAAATATCAATAAATGTGTAATCTGTCCTTAGTTCATTAGATTATATGATGATTCTTCAAGTTATATGATCTCATGCCCTGTCTGATTCTATCTGGGGAATATGCACTCCTCCCCCACCTTAAATCCAGCGCTCTTCTCCACTGAGAATTCTCTCCGTCCCATCTGTGGTTGAGATTAGAGATCTGCACCTGAAGCCCTGGAGAATGTGTGGGTAATTAAATTACCCTGCCGATTACCTCGAGATGCTGATTACCTGATTACTCTGCTGAATACCCAGAGATGACCTCAGAGATTATCCTAAATTAACCCCTGCAATATACACATTGCAGGGGGAGGTGAGGTAGGGAAAGAATTGTGAACCTGAGGCTAGCAAAGGTTTCCACGCTGAGTATTCAAAAATGATGTTATCAGTGTGTTTGCATTTGTGTATTGTGTTCACACACTGAATGCTACTATATACAAGACCATGTGTCAGACACTGAGGTAACAGCAATGGTCACTAGACAGAGTTCACAGCTATGGAGGCAAAAAGATTCACTGCCTGCTAATTCTAACCTGATGTGACAGCGCAACTAGAAAAACATAAACAAGCACTATGTGAGCACAAGGAAGGTACATATCAACTCCTTACAGGTACTTGTAAAAGCCAGAGGGTAACAGTTGGGTTGCACCTTGAAGAGGATGCAAGTTTTTTGTTTTTAGACGGAGTCTCACTCTGTTGCCCAGGCTAGAGTGCAGTGGGGCAATCAGGGCTCACTGCAACCTCCACCTCCTGGGTTCAAGCGATTCTCCTAACTCAGCCTCCTAAGTAGCTGAGACCAGAGGCAAGTGCCACGACACTCAGCTAATTTTTGTATTCTCAGTAGAGACGGAGTTTTACCATGTTGGCCAGGCTTGTCTCGATATCCTGACCTCAAATAATCCACCGGCCTCAGCCTCCCAAAGTACTGGGACTATAGGCGTGAGCCACCACACCCGGCCTGGATGTAAGATTTTGATAGGTAGAGAACAAGGAAAAGACTTTCCAGAAGGAACAGCATAAACACAGGCATGACATGTTTCCATAAGGGCAAGTGGCCCTAAATGACTAGAATATAAATTAGATCCAGTAGGAAAGGACTTAGAAAGGGCTTGGGAAGGTGAGCCTAGAAATTAAAATTGGAGTAAATGTGACGGACCCTGAACACCACATACTGCTAAAGATGCTAATCTTCATCCTGAAGGTAATGGAAAAACTTCCTGAGGTTTATGTTGTTTTCTTTCTACTTATGCTATTTGAAAAGTGGAGTGACAGCCAGGTGCTGTGGCTCATTCCTGTAATCCCAGCACTTTGGGAGGCCAAGGCCGGCAGATTGCCAGAGATCAGGAGTTCGAGACCAGCTTGACCAATGTGGCAAACCCCGTCTCTACTAAAAATACAAAAATTAGCTGGGCATGGTGGTGGGCGCCTGTAATCCCAGCTACTCGGGAGGCTGAGGCAGGAGAATGGCTTGAACCCAGGAGGCGGAGGTTGCAGTGAGCCCAGATTTAGCCATTGTACTTCAGCCTGGGCGACAATAAGATTCCATCTCAAAAAAACACCCCCTCCCCCCAAAAATGTGGAGTGACATAGTTAGATCTCTGTTTTGGAATGACAGGTTTTTTGTTTTTTGTTCCTAACTCACATGAACTGGCAGAATGATAGGTATTTCAGAATGAAGTGTGGATTGGAAAAAGAAGAGATTAGGGGCAGAGACTAATTTTAAGGCAAAGGCAATGCTCCAGGTTAAAAATGACGATGACCAGAATCAGAGCAGTGGAAAGAGACAGAGATAGCTAGGGGAGACATTTCAGGATAGAATCAATAGGCCTTAGTGAATAATTGAATATAAGAGATGAGGGAGAAGCATCAATTCAAGGTTCATGGCTTGAGAAGGTGTACTGCCAGCAATGCCATTAACCAGCAAAGGGAATGTAGGAAGAGGAACAGATCTGGTGGGCATCAGTTTGGATGCTCTGAGTTTGAGCTGCCTGTGAAAACTACAGGTGGTGATATGCAATTAACATTCACATATGGAGTTCAAAACTAGAGACGCAAATTTGAAGTCATCACAGAAATTTGAAGTGTGTTTTCTATAACTAAAGATAACCATGCTAACACAGCCATATGTTACATTAGCATTTTTTTTTTTTTTTTTTTTGAGACAGAGTCTCACTCTGCCACCCAGGCCGTAGTGCAGTGGTGCAATCTCAGCTCACTGCAACCTCCACCTCCTGGGTTCAAGCAATTCTCCTGCATTAGTTTCCAGAGTAGCTGGGATTACAGGCACCTACCACCACACCCAGCTAATTTTTGTATTTTAGTAGAGATGGGGCTTTACCATGTTGGCCATGCTGGTCTCAAACTCCTGATCTCAAGTGATTCACACGCCTCGTCCTCCCAGAGTGCTGTGATTACAGGTGGAGCTATCATGCCTGGCCTTACATATTTTGGGTTTTTTTCTGCTGCCTGTATGTGTGCACATCTATATATCATCAATGGGTATATGTGAATCTGTGCTGAAAACAAAAAATAACATGAATACCAGCTACTACATAAGGCTGTTATAAGGATGAAATGCATTTAGCCAGTGCTTGTGCTCAGTAAAGGGCAATTGTTTTATTACTACGACTGCCATTAGTAGGCTTTAGTATGTAGTGTGCACATGGAATTCATGCATTAGTCTATATTATGTGTAGGATACTCACTCACCTGAGCAGCTTCTCTCCCCACTTACAGCGGCATCTGTTGAGGATTCCTGTGAGGGATAAGTCAGGGAGTGAACTTGTTACAAGGCAGGGGCAGGGAATGGAATATATACATGTGTCTAAGCTGAGGCATCCAAGTCAGAGGTGTTGGTTGTTGAGGAGGCTGGCCTGGGAGGGCACAAAGCTGGTGCCTGGCCACAAATATGAGTTGGCATTACTGTACATGGAGATGGGAAAAGGGATGGACACTCACAGGGACAGTCAGCCAGAAAAATACATAATGCAAGTGTAGTTAAAACTCAAGGGCCCTCCTGCCGCCCCCCCCACCAAAAAAACCCAAAAACTCAAGAGCAGCTGGGCGCAGTGGCTCACGCCTGTAATCCCAGCACTTTGGGAGGCCGAGGTGGGCGGATTACCTGAGGTTAGGAGTTCAAGACCAGCCTGACCAACATGGAGAAACCCCATCTCTACTAAAAATACAAAATTAGCCGGGCATGGTAGTGCATGCCTGTAATCCCAGCTACTTGCGGGGCTGAGGCAGGAGAATTGCTTGAACCTGGGAGGCGGAGGTTGCAGTGAGCTGAGATTGCACCATTGCACTCCAGCCTGGGCAACAAGAGCAACACTGTCTCAAAAATAAAAGTACAAGCCGGGCGCGGTGGTGCACGCCTGTAATATCAGCACTTTGGGAGGCTGAGGCAGGTGGATCACAAGGTCAGGAATTTGAGACCAGCCTGGCCAACATGGTGAAAACTCTATTTTTGTCTCTACTAAAAATACAAAAATTAGCTGGGCATGGTGGCACACACCTGTAATCCCAGCTGCTCAGGAGGCTGAGGCAGGAGAATCACTTGAACCCATGAGGAGGAGGTGGCAGTGAGCCAAGATCACATAACTGCACACTCCAGCCTGGGCAACAGAGTGAGACTCCATCTCTAAATAAATATAATAAAATAAAATAAATAAAAATTTAAAAAACTCAAGAGCTGACCGGGCATGGTGGCTCACACCTATAATCCCAGCACTTTGGGAGGCCAAGGCAGGTGGATCACTTGAGCTCAGGAGTTTAAGACCAGCCTGGACAACATGATGAAACATCATCTCTACTTAATATACAAAAAAATTAGCTGGACATGGTGATGTGGGCCTGTATTTACATTTATTGGGAGGCTGAGGTATCATAAGGCAGGATAATCACTTGAACCCAAGAGGCAAAAGTTTCAGTGAGCCAAAATTGGGCCACTGCACTCCAGCCTGGGTGACAGAGCAAGATTCCATCTAAAAAAAAAAAAAACCCAAAAAACATAAGAGCCCAACATACATATGTAAAAAACTAGACACAACCCATTGAGATATGAAACCATATGAATATCTGGGGAGATATCCCTAATATACCCTAAAGCCAGAGACAACTGATACTCTATACAAATCAAATAGGCAGTTATAGTTACAAAACTCTCCTGTATACACAAGGCCTCCCAAAGTCCCTCACAGGTAGCAGTCCATTCATATAAACCCAGGGAAGGAACACGGAATTGGTAAAGTAATGACTGACATGCAACAACATTGTACAGCCACAAAGTATGGGGAGATGCTCGAGCTCAGGGTGGGTACGAAGAGGATAAGAAAGTTGGATTATCGTTGAAGAAACATCTAACAATGAGAGTGAAGTGGGAAGAGAGGCTGGGACACATCTTTAGAGCCAACTGCTTTTCTGGTAGGTCTCTGTAATGTGAGGGATGGGGCACACCTACCAAAGAGGCTGAGCCCCTCCTTCAGTCCACTGGCCACTTTGTACACTGAGGGGTGAGACTCGCTCTTAAAGATCTGCAGAACACTGTCAGGGAGAAACGGAGGAGTTTGGGGTAACTTGGATTTTTGAAGGGAATGAGAATTGAGGACTGAGAAATGGAGGAGTTTGGGGTAACTTGGATTTTGAAGGGAATGAGGATTGAGGACTCAGAAAATGGAATGGGAACAGGGTATATCCTCAGGCTGGAGTGCTGTGGTGCAATCTCAGCTCACTGCAACCTCTACTTCCCAGGTTCAAGCTATCCTCCTGCCTCAGCCTCCTGAGTAGCTGGGATGACAGGCACAAACCAACACACCCACTAATTTTTGTATTTTTTAGCACAGATGGGGTTTCACCATATTGGTCAGGCTGGTCTCAAACTCCTGACCTCATGTAATCCACCCACCTCAGGCTCCCAAAATGCTGGGATTACAGGTATGAGCCACAGCGTCCGACCGAGATCACATCTTGATATAAGGTTTGTCCTTTACTTTTCTTTGCCTCAGTTTCCCCTTGCAGAAAATAAGGCTAACACCTTTATGCTTTAAGCTTTTCTTCCTCTCTTCCCCTCAAAGCCCCCCTTCCCTTTCCTTCAAGGAGAGAGATCTTAATAGCCCCAGGATTAGGGAAACTAGAGCCTCATTAGGATTACTGGGGCATTAAACTTAATCCTTCTCCCTCCCCAGAGACAGCAGCATGCCTCCACCTCTTTACCTGTAAGTGTCTTGATCTATGTTCACCAGATGAGTCCTGAGGACAGAAAACAAGCAGGAAGGTGGCTGGAGTATGAGGGGTCTGAGTTCATTCCAAAACTCCACCTCCTTTGTCCCCCTCTCTGAATAGTGCCCAGTCTTCTTCCCAAAGTTCCACACCTTCTTAGGTTCTCCTGAGTGTCCTAGAGCACTTTATCCACTAGGTCACAGCCACATCCACACCCCACTCCCACTTTACTTTCTGGGCCTCCCAATCCCACATTACTTTGGTTGGGGTTGGGGTGAATCACCTACAACACAAATTTCTTAAAGCCCAGGATGGGGACGCTGACATTATAGTCTTCCAGTTCAACCCCGATTCTTCTTCGACCCAGGAATTTCAGCAGCCCTCCAAGTGCTCGAACCTGGGAGAGGATTGGCAATGGAGTGGGGGTAAACCTTAATCTCCTGGGGCTGCAGAGCACGAGGGAAAGCTATTCTTTTCCAGGGCTAGGCCAGTACCTCCCAGAACTCAGCCCTAGCACTGGGATTCTTGTGCCTTTCTCCAACCTCCCCCTCCCAGCCCTTATTCCCCAGCACCAATCTCACTGTGAGGAGGCAGTCAAAGGGAATAATGGAGGAGAGGAAGAGGATTTTCTCAGTGGCAGTCATGGAGTCTGGAATGAAGGAGTAGTTTCCAGAAAGGAGGCGTTGTTTGCTTATCTCCAGACCTATTTGAGGGAGGCAAGCAAAAGGAAAGGTCTTGTAGCTTAATTTTTCACCCTATTTTAAGAATGAAACAATAGAAGCCAGAGAGATGATTTGACTTGCCCGTGCTCACGTGCGCAGTTAATGGAAAGCTAAAGCAAGAACCAAATTTTCAGACTCTTAGTCTAATTCTCTTCTTATTCTGTTTTTTTTTTTTTTATGGAGACTGGGTCTCGCTATGTTGCCCAGGCTGGAATGCAGTGGCTATTCACAGGTGCTATTGCACCACTGATCGGCACAAGAGTTTTGACCTGCTCTGTTTCTGACCTGAGCTGGTTCACCCCTCCTTAGGCAACCTGGTGGTCCCCCAGTCCCAGGAGGTTACCATATTGATGCCAAACTTAGTGTGGACACCCGATCGGCATAGCGCACTACAGCCCAGAACTCCTGGAATCAAGAGATCCTCCAGCCTCAGCCTCCAGAGTAGCTGGGACTACAGGCACGTGCCACCACACCCGGCTTCTCTTCTTATTCTACATGTAATATAAGGATACTTGACTGAAAGCACAACCTGAGAAAGATAAATGGCTGAGGAAAGTAAGATATCTGTCTCGAATTGGGGATTTTGGCCAAAATGATGGTATTAATAGAGGAACTATTAACACTAATGCCTTAATATATAATTAAGGTAGTACACTCCCTGTTCTTATTGTAAACCTAGGAAGGTTATGGAAGTGCCTTATGGATCATAAGCATCATTGAGGCAGTGCCTTTTGGTTTTGTGATAAAAAGGCTTTAACTTAATGGGGAACGTTCCAACAATAAAATCTGTCCAAAAAGTGTCACCACTTCTCAGGGGAGGCCCTCATCCCTAGACATATCTTAAGCAGAGGCTTCACAATAAGCTGCAGATTAATAAACGGTAGGGAGCAGGAGAGATCTTGTGGGGACTGGTCATAGGGCATGAGGAGCACAAAGGTTTACGATGAGATAAGGCAAAGGGGAGATCTGTGATGATGGAGGTAGAGTTTGGGGGAAAGGATGGAACACGGGAACAGGGAGTTGGGCAAAGCAGAACGAAGGAAATACCAAAATCCACACTTGGCAAAAATATGATTTCAGGTCTCTTAGGCTCTTTGTGCTCCTGGGAGGCTGTGGAGGAAGCAAAGAAAAGGCTATCATTCTATACATCTCAGTCCTTCTACCTTTGTCTGACACTCCCTCTCACACAATTCTAGCCCCCTGGAACATTCCATACATGAGTCCTTCCCCATTTTCCCTCTCTCCTTTACCAAGTCCTTACCAAGCTTTCCCAGAAACTGAGTCATATTCTCATCCTGTTTGGCACTCGTAACAACAGACTGGGGATTGATCTCGTCCAGAACTTGGAAGAATAGAGACCAAATGAGTTAAAGGATCTGTCTTTGACTAAGAGAAAACCCATAGTCCTCCTTGTCCTACTCCTCTCCCCAAAAACATTTCCTCCCTAGGAGTAGGGAGTGCTCTGCATATTGGGAACATAAGTAGAAGTTAGGAATCAGATTTAGAAAATTAATAAGAGTAATGGGATGATGGGAGGGAAGAGGGGTGCTCTGGATATTGTCACTAGACTGCAAACCCCTGGAGAACAGACATGACTGATTTGCCCAGGGCTATATCTGCAGCACCTGAAACATTGTGAATATCTCACAAATACTTCTGGCTAGGCGCAGTGGTTCATGCTTGTAATCCCAACATTGGGAGGCCAAGGCAGGCAAATCACTGGAGGCCGGGAGCTCAAGACAAGCCTGGTCAATGTGGTGAAACCCCATCTCTACTAAAATATAAAAATTAGCCAGGCGTGGCGGCACATGCCTGTAATCCCTGCTACTCAGGAGGCTGAGGCAGAAGAATCTCTTGAACCTAGAAGGCAGAGATTGTATCACTGCATTCCAGCCTGATCAACAGAGCGAGACACTGTCTCAAAAAAAAAAAAAAAAAAAAGCCCTCACAAATATTTGTTAAATAATGACATGAATTCCTAAAAACAACAGATGGAGCCTCTGTGAGGCAACTATATATTGAGTCAGTGCCATAGTTTGGATATGATTTGTTCCCACCAACTCTCGTGTTGAAATTTAATCCCCAGTGTGATGGTGTTGGGAGGTAGGGCCTCGAAGGTGTTTGGGTGATGGGAGTAGATTTCTCATGAACAGATTAATCCCTTCCTGGAGTGTGTTGGTGGGTATGTGTGAGTGGTTCTCACTCTATTAGTTCCTGAGAGAGCTGATTGTCAAAAAGAGCCTGGCATCTCCCTCCCCCTTGCTTTCTCTCTGACATGGGACCTCTATACACCCTGCCTTCCCTTCTTCCATGAGTTGAAGCAGGCTGAGGCCCTTATCAAATGCCGATGCCCAATTCTGAGCTTTCCAACCATCCAGAATCATAAGCCAAATAATTTTTTTTTTTTTTGGCTGGGCATGGTGGCTCATGCCTATAATCCCAGCACTTTGGGAGGCCAAGGTGGGCGGATCACCTGAGATCAGGAGTTCAAGACCAGCCTGACCAACATGGAGAAACCCTGTCTCTACTAAAAATACAAAATTAGCCAGGCAAGGTGGTACATGCCTGTAATCAGGAGGCTGAGGCAGGAGAATCGCTTGAACCTGGGAGGTGGAGGTTTCGGTGAGCTGAGATTGTGCCACTGTACACCAGCCTGGACAACAAGAGCAAGACTCCAACTCAAAAAAAAAAGTTTTTTCTTTTTTTAAATTATCCAGCCTCAGGTATTCCTTTACAGCAATACAAAATACACTAGACAGTGAGGTTAGTTAATATAAGTGAAACATCGCCAGGTGTGGTGGCTCTCGCCTATAATCCCAGCATTTTGGGATTGGCCGAGGCAGGTCAATCACAAGGTCAGGAGTTTGAGATCACCCTGGCCAACATGGTGAGATCCCTGTCTATACAAAGAACAAAAAAATTAGCTGGGTGTGGTGGTGCATGCCTGTAATCCCAGCTACTGGGGAGGTTGAGGCAGGAGAACTGCTTGAACCCAGGAGACAGAGGTTGCAGTGAGCCAAGATGGCACCACTGCAATCCAGCCTGGGCAACAAGACTCTGTCTTGGAAAACAACAGCAAACACACACACACACACACACACGTATATATATGTACGCATTCTTTTGTGTGTTTCATATGTGTGTGTGATTCACACATTTCTAATCTCAAAGAGCAGAGGAATTCATGGTTCTGTCCCCACCTCTCTGGAGAAGCTTGAGGCTCTCGTGGTCTGGGGCATCTGGCATGAAGTGGATAGTGGAGTCACTAGTGTCATAGTAGGCAATGCCCAAGTATCCTGAATTCCACAGAACACACAGATGGATCTGTCCAGCAAGGAAGAAAGGAAACTACTATTTGAATCACTCATGAGCGTAGGGTTTGCCATGACTTATGTAATTAAATCATTTAATCAAATCTCTGGGATAGGCATCATCACCCCATTTAGTGACTGTGAAAAAGTCACTCAGGAGGTAAGAGACTTGCCCAGTTGTTTCTAATCCTTTTTTTTTTTTTTGGCGATAGAGTCTTGCTCTGTTGTCCAGGCTAGAGTACAACGGCGTGACCTCAGCTCACTGCAACCTTCACCTCCCGGGTTAGAGCGATCCTCCTGCTTCAACCTTCCCAGTAGCTGGGACTACAGGCACAGGCCACCACATTCAGCTGATTTTTTTGTGTTTTTAGTAGAGACGGGATTTCACCATGTTGTAACCAGGCTGGTCTGGAACTCCTGAGCTCAGAGGATCCGCCCGCCACGGCCTCCCAAAGTGCTGTGGAATCTGAGCCACCGCCCACGGCCCCCAACCCTCTTTTAACTTTCCATCCACTCTCCATTCAAGTTCCTACTCCCCTCGGAGACCTCGGCCAGCTCCTCCTCCTCCTCGACTTCCTCCTTTTCCGCCTCCCTGGGCCCCAGCACTGGGGCCGGGCTGGGGAAGGGGGCGGAGGCCTCTCCAGGTCCCAGTCCCTGCGGCGTCCTGCTTGGGGTCGCTCCTAAGGAGGCCATTAGCCTGGAGGCTCTGCGGATGCAAAAAGTGAGGGCAGTTCAGAAGCAACGCTTCACGGAGGCCGGGGTAGGGTGGCGCGCAGAAGGCAATGAACTGAGTACTTCTGCGACAGGGCTGCGGGGCAAGGCTGAGGGGCGTGGAGAGCTGTGGACACGGGTATGGGTACATTTTCAGGGGGCGAATTATCGGGTATTTAACTAAAGCACAGATTGTGGGAAACACCACGCGCCCCATCCTCATTTCTGTCACGCGGAGGTTGTACTTTGGAAGAGGTCTGAGGGGCCTGTAGAGCGAGTCGTGCACGTCTTATATCTCTGCCTCTGCCAACCACGCACCAGGACCACAGCTTCACGCTGTTATCTTCCTCCTCCCCCAGCTGCCTCCACCGCAGCGTTTTCCCACCTTTTCGGTCACCTAGGTCGCGACACGCGAGAGAACGCCCCACTGACCAACCATCGAGAGCCTGCTGGAGGGACGCGCCGGCGCGTGAGCGGGGTGCGCGCGCACACGCCCCGCCCTCCTAGCCGCTATTGATTGGAGAGGCCCGGATCCAGCCTAGAAATCCGACAGAGTGAGGAGGAGGGGCGTATACTGCCGTCGCTGAAGAGTCTGGACGCTGATTAGCCTATTTGCATTCGGGGCGGGTCTAGAACGTTCAAACTTCCCGCCCTCTGCCGTTGCTTAGCAGCCGCGCCTCTAGCCCTCAGGGTTTCTGGACTTTGATTGGCACAGTGGGAAGCCCGCGAGAAGGTCGGACTAGGGGCTGCAGTCCCAGTCCCTGGAAGGGGTCTGGGAGCGTTGTGGGGGTATGAGAAGGAGGCCAACCTTAAAGAGCCAGAGGCGCGCTTTTTTTTCCTGCAACAACTCTTAAGTTAATATTTGTGCCCTCTGAGTTAATATTTATACAGAGCTTAGAAGTGCCTGGCAAACAAAGTAAGATCTACTTGAGCGGTGTTTCAAATAAATAAGAGGAAATAAGCAGGACTCCTGTCTCAGCCCTACCTTGTCTGTTTCCTGGGTGCAGGGTATGACCACCCCCATAGTGGCACAACAGGGCCTAATTTATTATTTAAACTCCTCAAGTGGAGGTGGAAGCATTTGAAATACACTAAATTCTGGCAGAGACAAGTAGATCTGAACACCATACCCCTATTAGGATATGCTTATACCCCTTTGCACATCTGCACACTCCTGAAGACAGAGAGGTATCATTTATGCATTCAACAACTATTTATTTAGTGCCTATTCTGGACCAGGGGATGGACTCAAAGCGGTGAACATAATGAAGTCCCTGCTCCATAGAGCTTATTTGTGTGTGTGTGTGTGTGTGTGTGTGGTGTGTGTTAGGGGTGAAGTTATGAGAGAGAAATCTATATCTATAAAATCCCTTAAAATGCACCATCCTCCCCTGCTTTGTTCTCACTACCCTGAGACGGGGAGATTCCTTCCCAGCCCCCCAGCTCAAGAAGTTAGGAATAATGGTGGGGGTGAGACGACCTAGCTGTGCTAACCAGTAATTGGAACATCCCCTCCAGCAAGAAAGGTGGGGGAACAGAGTTAAGAGCTGGGTTAATGGTTACCCCTGGCAAATTC
>PVKP010011676.1:0-60645 GCA_004027715.1 Plecturocebus donacophilus | reverse complement strand
AAACGATGAGTTTGTGTCCTTTGTAGGGACATGGATGAACCTGGAAACCATCATTCTCAGCAAACTGACACAAGAACACAAAATCAAACACCACATGTTCTCACTCATAGGCGGGTGTTGAACAATGAGAACACATGAACACAGGGAGGGGAGCACTATACGCTGGGGTATGTTGGGGGGAAATAGGGGAGGGACAGTGCGGGGGGAGGGACAGTGGGTGGTGGGGAGGTGTGGGGAGATAGCATGGGGAGAAATGCCAGATATAGGTGAAGGGGAGGAAGGCAACAAATTACACTGCCACGTGTGTACCTATGCAACAATACTGTATGTTCTTCACATGTACCCCAAAACCTAAAATGTAATTAAAAAAAAAAAAAAAAATTATATCTCATCTTAATTTTTATTTATTTGATTACTGTTGAAATTGGTCTTTACTCTTCTCCAGTTTAATGGCCACTTGTATTATGTATATATATAAAATTATAATTAATTACCTTTAGAGTCTTTTACCTACTTTTATGCTAGACTATTTCTAGTTTTCTTGAGTCAAAAATATTGTGAATATAAAATAATACCTCCTTGGTTATTTACTTATTGTAAATATTTTCATAGTTTATCATTTAATTTTGATTTGGTTCATGGTGTTAACACACAAAATTATAAGCTTTACACAGTCAAATCTACACGATATTTCCCTTTTAGTTTCTCCCTATGTTTTTAAACACTGAAACTATTTCACTAGTTCCTTTGCGCTTACATGATGAAAACGTCAAATCTATATAGATAGAAATACATCAACAGGCCTTGCCTCTGCGCCTACCGTCCGCACTTCATTTGTCCCCATCCCCTGTAGGGAACCAACTTTGTGTCTTACTGATCCTTCTAGTGTATCTCTTTCAAACTTTAAAACAATTATCTATTTCATCTTTCTGGAGTTGGTACATGGTATTGCATTTTGAAAAGGCTGTTTTTCCATTAAATTTTCTAATTGTTTACAGTTGATATCAAAGAAAACTGTTAGTTTCTGAACCTTTATTTGTACTACATTCATCTTGTTGAACTAGTAATTTTTTAAATTGATCGTCCTGGGTTTTTAGATGGATAATTACATCATTTTAATGATTTATACTGATAATTTTGTCTTCTACTTCCAAATAGTATGTTATTATTATAGTTATTTTATTTCATTTAAATAAGCCACCATTTTACTTTGTGATGGATTTATAATTAGCACTATAATTTATGGTTTTAAATCATAATTGGTATGATTTTCCAGTTTTTAAAGGGGATGGCCATGCCATATCTGGTATTGTTGCTATCATTTATGTTAGTTAGGATGGGTTAAACTGTGTTGCTTTTAGTAAAACAACTCTAAAATCTCAAAAGCTTGGGACAATGAAAACTTAATTATCACTTAAGCTACAAGCTGATTGTGGGTCATGGAAAGGTCAGGTCAGGTCATCTAGATTCAAGCCCATTCCACCAGAGCTTATACAATCAAAGACTGTCATTTACTGTCACTGAAGCTAGAGGAAGAAAAGCTGGAAAATTCTGCACCAGCTTTTACAAGTTTCTGTCCAGAAGTGACACACATCATTTCTAATCACATTTTTTGGCCAAATCAAGTCACTTAGCCATGCTGCAAAAGGGCATAGAAATTCATTCCTACCATTTGCCTAAAATAACAACTTGGAAATATGGGGGGACAGAACTAATAAGTTACCGTATCACTCTAAAGCACACACATTCATATATACACCACAAATGCACAGAAGAGATTCCTTCACTGTTGGTGATAGGTTTTCAATATGCCTTAGATTCTTGGAGGGGACAGAATGATCTAAACTAATTGCACAGATTAACTAGATGATTGTTAAATGGATTCTAATCCAATAATATTCATCTTTTATAAAGATCAGAGTCAACTCAAAGATTAAATTTTTTTAATGTATGAGTTGTTAAGAGCTTTTACTTAATTATTCTCTTCCGCTTGGAAAGCATAAATTAACTAAATTTTACTATGATTACTAGTGGCTGAATTCCAGATTCAGATTTATAATCATGTACTACATAGCTAATAATTTAAGTGTAAATGATTCCTTAGAGGTCAATAGTTCATTGTCAAATCTTACTCATTTCACAAAATTTGGATAATCTATGGTCTAGAAAAGACATTGCCTTTCATAACATTGAATAATAACAAAATGGCCATGTACTCAGAAATCTTATTTTACCAGGCATCTGAGTATCCATTAATCCAGTCAGGTTGACATCTAAAATTAACCATCACATATAAGAAATGTAATACACCTCAAATGAGGAAAGACTGAATGATACCTTTGGCTTTTGATACAATTGAAAATGATTTACCAGGCTGAATTATTTAGTAATTATTTGGTATTTATTGAATATATGGCCATTTTGTTATTATTCAATGTTATAAAAGGCAATGTCTTTTATAATCATCTATATTTAACATATATTAACATAATCACCTCTTCAAAATATAGGTGATTATAAAAGGCAATGTCTTTTATAATGTGATGCTAATAGTTCTGCCTCTCCAAAAAAGAAGAGAGGGCATTTAACTGTTTCCCAAACTTATTTAATCACAGAAACCTATTTTTGAGACTGTTTTGTGGCACATACTTTGAGAATCTCAGTTCCAAAGGAAAGAAAAACATAAGTAAGTGCTTAGTTGAAAGGACAACCTCATTTAAAAGTTGACATAAAGGCCATTCTTTGGGTCACAGAAAACTAAGGCCTGAGATTTGTCATGGAGTTCATGTCCCCATTTGGTCACTAAGATAAAAGACTTGTCATTGTAATGGCTGGTCAGCACCTGTGAACACCTGCCATGAACGGACCCAAACCAGTGTGGCCACATGAGTCAAGGCACGCCCGTTATCACACTACCAAATAAGGAAAACAGGAGTTAAACCAATTTTTGCTCTACACACAGACATTTACTTTACAATTACTCATTAACAATTCATACAACATGTTTGGTAAGCTCAAAGAAGCCCCATTTTCAGTCCTTTTAGGGGCTCTCGGCACCACCTTGACTGAAACATTTCCTCAAGGCGGACATGGCAACACACCTGAGGCAGGATTCTGGAAGGTTCCTGGGCCATGCCGGACAACCCAGAATTCTCCAACTAAGTCGGTGGACACAGGTCAGTTAGGGATCAAGTCCGCAGTTTTGCTGGCACCTTATACCCTCTTCATTAAAAACAGGGAAGCTCTCTAATATTTTAGCCAATCAAGGTAGCTGTATTAGTTTGTGAGGAACCACAGACTGGGTAACTTAAGCAATAGAAATTTATTTTCCCAGAGTGCTGGAGGCCAGAACACCAAGATCCAGGTGTTGGCTGGCCTGGTTTCTCCTGAGGCCTCTCCTCTTCTTTTGCAGATGGTCATCTTCTCACTGTGTCCTCACATGGCCTTTTCTCTGTACATGCATATCCCTGGTGTCCCTGAGTGTTCAAATTCCCTCGTCTTTTAAGGACTTCAGTCAGACTGGATTAAGGCCACCCTAATGGCCTCATTTTAACATAATCACCTCTTAAAAGTATAGGTGATTAACATAATCACCTATATTTAGACATAGGCATATGCCTATATCACCTATATTTTGAAGAGGTGATTCATATGCCTATGTCTAAATATAGTCACATTCTGAGGTACTGGGACTTAGGGCTTAAACATATGAATTGGTAGCAGGGACACAATTCAGCCCATACCAGTATCCTAAATATTGATTTTTAATCAAAATGATATCCCATTTCTAATGTTCATTTTGCTAATTAATGTCATTAGTTTGCACAATGGAAACTCCTTTCAGAGATTCACTATGCTAATTAGTAAAGTCTCATACAGTTCTCTTCTTTTAAATATAATTTCAACTTTTCTTTGAGATTTGGAGGTTCATGTTCAGGTTTGTTACAGGGGAATATTGTGTGATACTGAGGTTTGGGGTATGAATGAATCCATCCCTGGGATAGAGAGCATAGTACCCAACAGGTAGTTTTTCAGCCCTTACTCCCCTCCTTTTCTTCCCCCTCTAGTAGCACCCAGTGCCTGCTGTTGCCATCTTTATGACCATGTGTACCAAATGCTCAGCTCTTACTTATAAGTGAGAATATGTGGTATTTGGTTTTCTGTTCCCACATTAATTCACTTAGAATAACAGCCTCCAGCTGCATTCATGTCGCTGCAAAGGACATTATTTTGTTCTTTTTTATGGCTGCATAGTATTCCATGGTACATAAGTACCACATTTTCTTTATCCAATCCACCATTGATGGGCACCTAGGTTGGTTCCATGTCTTTGCTATTGTCTCACTCACTTCTTTACATCACTAGCTCCGTAATCTGTTAGGTGCAAGTGCATCTGAGTGATTGAGCCCAACAGCAAGGGAGGCTGGTGAAATAGGTTTTTGGCTTTTATCCTGGAAGGAAAGGATACATATCATTGGGCTCTTTTTTGCAGTATCTGTATTTATTTGCGTATTTCAGCATAGACAGTGTGATATTATCTCTATGCCAACTTCAATGCTAATGGCAGCCAATTACCTTAATAGAGAATGTACACCAGAGGGTTGCTTATGTAGCTACATTCAGGAGACTTCAACAAATGCTCCATTTATACCTACAAAAGGAGTAGTGTCCTCATAGGAGCAGCCTTGGGTGGGGTTTGGCCATATGTCATTATTTCAACTGGTTCTCTGTTTTCTGGAGATTCTGTGTTACCTCACAAATAATTATTGTAATAAATCCCTTCTCTGCTAATAGCCAGAATTTATTTCTTTGCAGCCAAGACATCTGATACAGTTACCAACCTTAGATTTTTCAAAAGGCGTATACAATACACATTATGGTATAGTGATCTCCTCTTTTATAAAACCAGCGAATCACAGGTTGACCAGCTGACCTGCCTAATTTAGACATCGCCATACCTACAGCAGGGAGAGTTAGAGAATCATATCCTTTCTGAACTAGAAGGGACCATAGCAATCATCTAATACAGATGAAGAAATAGTCCTAGAGAGAAAAGATTGCTCCAGGTGACATCCATTTTTATCCCTACCCCCAAAAGGCTGTTTGTTTGAAAATCACCCCTGTAACAATTCTCAGCCTGGGGATTATTTTTATTTAGGTTTAACCACTAAACCTATCAATGTCAGTCTGGAAGATGAATATAACAGGTGGTCCTAGTTGTTGGGGTTATCATTTAAGAGAGAACAATTTTCCATTTCTGTTTAAAGTCATAGCCCCAAGTGGTGGAGAGAGGGTGAGGAAAATCCAGCACAGCCAGGTCTTCAGTAGAGACACACTTGAGCCCAGGTGGGCTCCCAGAGCGACCTATCACCCAGGCTCGGCAATGAGGCTCTACAGGATCCTTTCGGCACGTTCTTCTCTGTTTCAGACCACAATTCAGCTAGGCTTTAGGTCGGCATCTTTTAGGTTGCTGGGGAGACCTCTCTGGTTGGGGTATGGAGAGGAAAACAAGATCTCCCAGCTGTTTGGTGGTGGGTCTCATCCCGGGTATTCACTCTTCTGTGTTTGACACCCGTCATATCTACAGTTGCAGATTTGTTGTTGTTATTGTTGTTTTCCTTTGAGTTTTGTGTGTGTGCTAAAACCTAAACTGTTCAAAGAAAATGCATGTTGTTCTCATCCCTCAACCAAGCACGTTTTCTCTATTAGATGCATTTTCACAGAGAATTAGTCTTAAAACCCCCGTAAGCTTAAAAATAGATTAAGAACTATTTCTTAAGCTCCCTTTCTTTGGAATTCAGTGTTTTTGAGTGGAGTTTTTTGTTTTTTTTTTTTTCGGAGGGGGTGGAGGAGAGGAAGTTTAGCATAATTAAGCAGATCAAGAAAAAAGAAAATCGTTTAACTATTTCTTATACAACTCTCATGCTTTGACAATTTATTTACTCATGTAATTTACTAATGTAAATAAAGCTCATCATGGATATTCATTCATTTATTCCTATACTCCTTCATTCACAAAAGACTATGTATCTATCAGGTTCAAGGCACTGTGCTAAAACAAATATACAGGAAGAAGCCTGAAGCATTTAAGAGCAGGATGTTGACCAACACTCACATCGAAGGTAACATGATTTGAGCTTCTGACATCTGGACCAATTAAAGCTGAGGAAACTGGCATCTATGTGGCAGAATGGCCAACAAAAAAGACACCAGGCAGAACAACCACAGAAAATTTCATCAGCCAGGAAACCACAATACATTCTGCCCAACCAAAGAGAAAGTTAATTACTGGCTTTGGTGCATTGCATTCCTGGCTCTGCAGTATTATCTTAACACAGAAGGCAAGAGAAGGCAAGAAGGGGCTGAAAGAGCCATCCTTCAAAAATACACTTGGGGGAATTAAAAACACAGATGTTCTTCTCTGAGGCCCTTGTGACTGGTCAGATTCTCTTGCCCAGATCCTAAGAGGGCTTAGTGGGAATAAAAATGGTGGTTGTGAATGTGAACACATTAATTGGTCTTTCTTCTGTATCCAAAAGTCTAAGCCTTTCTGAATGGAGTCTTTCAAGACTCAGCTCAGACACTACCTTTTCAAGGAAACCTTTCATGACCTCTCTGCCCCCAGCCCCACACACACAACCATACCAGCCAGACCTTAGATCTTCCCTGGTATTTCCACACATAGGTATTACCCCTCATGGACCAGCCTCATTATCAGCATCCCTCAGGAGCCTGGTGGGAACTCTGGCACATTGTAGGCACTTTATAAATGATTTCTGAAGGACTGTAATACATAGCTTATGCAATTTTCAGAATACGAATTTAAGGGAAAACATAAAAGAAAAATACCCATGGTGTACATTTAAATAATAATCATACATAAAGGAAACTTCATATATTTAAACAGAAAAAGATTGTCTTATACTAGAAGAGAAACATGTATATATCTCACAGGGTATATGTAACACCATACATTTTCCAAATTGCTAAAAGAGAGTAGTCTGCCTAAAGTTAACTCTCAACTCTACCCACTAAAGGTGGGGAGGTCCATTTATTTTTAACGGTGAGGAGCATTTCAGAATAGAATGTTCACACACACACACACACACACACACACACACACACAGAGAGAGAGAGAAGGCACATAATTTGAGCTACTGAAACCTTGAACTCATTAAAGCTTTAGTTGTTGGAATGCATCCTCCTAACTTTGCAAGATTATTACACTTAGAGAACATCTGAGATTACAGTCAAATAAAACTTAGGTTGGTCTGAAAAATTAATTAGTGTACATAATCATCATTCTGCTACATAGTAACAAGGTATCAGACATAAGCAATTCATGTAGGTTATTTTAATAATTAGCACAACTAAGTTACTTTCCTCCTCCACCTCTGGCTTAATTTATTCTCCAATATGTGTACAAGTGTCTGTGGCTAGTGTGCTCCCCACACCATGGATTATTAATGCCAACTACACACACACGTAAGCACAGGCAGCAAAAGATTAAAATCCTGTGCCCCTGTTTTGCCTGCCTCCTTGCACGCCTGCCTCTGCTGTGGCCCTGAGTGGTGCTCCCCAGTCCTCCCAGGCTCTCTGCCTCTTCATTGTCTCTCTTTTCCCCGACCTGCAGCAGAGGATTCACATTGGATGGACCTAAAACATATACAATTTAGAGTTTCTTATTTTTGAAAAATAATATTAAATTATTAATTTGGCAAGGCCCAGTGGCTCACACTTGTCATCCCAGCACTTTGGGAGGCTGAGGCAGGCAGATCACAAAGTCAGGAGATCGAGAACAGCCTGACCAACATGGTGAAACCCCGTCTCTACTAAAAATACAAAAAATTAGCCAGGTGTGGTGGCACGTGCCTGTGCCAGCTTCAGGAGGCTGAGGCAGGAGAATCGCTTCAACCCGGGAGGCGGAGGTTGTAGCGAGCCCAGATCACGCCACTGCACTCCAGCCCGAGCGACAGAGCAAGACTCTATCTCAAAAAAAAAAATTATTAATTCAAAATTAGGTAGAAATAAATATTTATTTAAAATGAGGAGTCTCATCAAACTGAAAAACAACATAACAAACATCACAAAATCCAAGGGAAAAAAACTCACAATAAATGTATTAGATAGTTCTTTAGCACCGGTCCACGGACTGCCTTCTGACTATGCCATGTATATTTCAAACCTTGTCTTCCCTCCATGACCCACGTGTATCCAGGGGCAGCCACTGTAGGTTGACATGACCAGCACGATACGACCTCAAACACTACACCTTCAGGTCAGGACAGCAGGTGGATGGCAGGAAGATGAACAGAAGCCATTCCAATGCAAGGAGGGCTAGCCATTACTTCACCAAGTGGTTGAGAACCACACAGATATATTTTTACACACTTTCCCCTTAGCCAGATCCAAAAATGGCCTATAGTCACTCTAACTCTCCAACAGAGAAATGTGACTGAGGCAGGTTAAAATGGAAAAGTCAGAGGACGCAAGCAGTTGTGGTTAACATGTCCTACTTGTGCAAATGTCGCCAAACGTGACCACATGAACACATCGCTAGTGCTTCCCTAGGGCCTGGGAAGGAACCCAGGCATGTGAAGGACCCTGATCCCTAAGCTTCATACGCTTCTTAGTAATCCCACCTCTGCCTTCCTCCCACACATCCTCCCATGGCCTCCAGTCCCCAAGCTTCTGGGTCCAGCAAGGCAATGAGGCTCAAGGCACTGAGCACCATCCTCAGAGAAGGCTGGACAAACTGGCAAAGGAAACAGGAAGAGTAAATCACACCGATGTCCTTTGCCTTCAAGTCTTATGACAAAGAGGGATGGAAGGAGAGGTTAGAGTTCTGAGCAAAGTCAGGACTTCGAACTCAGTAAGTGGATACCAGCTCACTGAATAACCATGAGCTAAGTGCTTCACATGGATTCCTGCTTTCATCCTCACTATCACCCCAAGGAAAAGAAGAGAGGGAAAGAGAAATGAAAGAAAAAGAGGAAGGAGAAAGGTGAGAGAAAAGATGATGAGAAGGAGGAAGGAGAATATGGAGAAGAAGAGGGTAAAAAAGAAGGAAGAGAGAAAGAAGAGCAGGAGGAGGGAAATAAGAAGGGGGAGGAAGAGACACAGAGGAAGAAGTAAAAGAAGAGAGATCGACCAAGTGAAAGAGAAAAAGGGAAGGGGAAGGAAAAGAGCAAAGAAGAAAAGGTAAGCTGATGGAGAGAGAGAAAAGAAAAAAGAGAAAGTTTATTCTGTGAACTCCTCTTCCCTAGGAAGCAGCAGTGTTTATCTTTGGTGTCATAATAAAATTAAAAGCTTTTTTTCAGACTATATACTCATCCTCTTCAATTAGAAAGAGTGACAATTTCTTTTGGATCAGTTCTGCAAAATGCAAGTTGTCATGATCTCATTATTAAAAAAGGGAAAAAACAACCTCGCAGGATGGCTGTCACTTCAAGCAAATGCCCAGTGAGCCAGCCATTTGGTTGCTGTCCATGTTTTCCAGCAGCATGTGAGCCTTTCACCCAGACTTCAGATGCCAAGCTCCACGTCATGTCCAATCTTCAAAACCTTTTGTACAATTCCAGCACTTTCCAGCAAGACTTGAATTTTTCTTTGTTTGTCTTTTAACTGACACTCCTAATTTTCTTCCAAGAAAAAAAGAATAGCAGAAAAGTTGAAAATATCACTTAATCTATACTGTACATGTTAAGACTATTCAGAAAAGTGGAAAAATTATAATTCACAAATGAGTGGCTTGAAGTACCAATTGAAACTCAGAAAAATTAAATTCTTTAGAATAAATTCCTTTAATCAGAATCAGAAGCAGACTCCGTCATGGAAGTCCTGGAAACTCCATTATTTCACAGATTTGCAGACTCATGACTTCCTTATCTATTGTCACGAACTTCCGGAGGTCACTCAATGAATCTCCAAGTTACTGGGTGAGACCACACTCAGCCCAAAATTCCAGATGAACTGCCTAGTCCATATTACTGGTGAAGATACCCAGGAAACATTTCAAAACCTATCTCAATAACATTCCAATGTGTTATAATCCTTGCTTTTAGGAAATCCTTCATCACTTTCAAAGATATTGTTACTGCTCTACGTCCTTTGTAAAAATAACAAGGTCAATACTTTTACTATCTTAAAAAAGAAAAAAAAGTAAAAAGAATTAAGAAACATTCTCTCTCTCTCTCTCTCTCTCTCTCTCTCTCTCTCTCTCTCTCTTTTTTTGAGATGGAGTCCCACTCTGTCACCCAGGCTGGAGTGCAATGGCGCAATCTCAGCCCTCTGCAGCCTCTGCCTTCCAGGTTCAAATGATTCTCATGTTCAGCCTCCCCAGTAGCTGGGATTACAGGTGCCCACCACCATGCCTGGCTAGTTATTTTTATTTTTAGTAGAGACAGGGTTTCACCTTGTTGGCCAGGCTAGTCTCGAACTCCTGATCTCAAGTGATCCACCTACCTTGGCCTCCCAAAGTGCTGGGATTACAGGTGTGAGCCACTGCGCCCAGCCCACATTCTCTTCTGTAAACTAACATGTCTATATCTTTTTTCAATCCTTTAATGATCTGTGCGGACCATTTAATGATCTGTGTACATACCAACGTGCTCTCTGGGGCCCTCCGATGTGGGTAGAACAACTAAACACCCGACTCTGGTTGGTGCCGGCCAAATGAAGTATTATTTCACAGTGCCTAGAAACCTGGGAGGCCAGATTGCTCCCAGTTCTATAAAACCTGTTTGAGAATTAAGAGACGCTCCATCATGTCCTAAGCTGGGTAAATGTAAAGCAACAGTGTAATTCTAAGGCAACTGACAATCCCAGCTGTAAGCGGAAACACAGCACAACCCCCAGGAGCAGCGGCAACTGTTTGAGAAGACTCAAAAGAGAGTTGGGGAACTAGGGAGGAAGGGGCTGCATGTGAGGAGGAGAAGGGGGTGTGGGATAACACGGGTTGGCCTTGGTTGACAGGCTATGGCCAGTCTCCGCTGCGTCTGTCTCTCCCTCCGCCTCCTTACCTCACTCCTGAGGCTCTCGCCTTTCTCTCTCCTATCTGAAACACATACCCTGCTCTTAATTGGGAAACTAGTAAACATTTCTATAGATTTTAATCCTGAAACCTTAGAAATGAGTCTCAAGGAGCAGAACCACATGAAGGGAAGGACCGTGAGCCGCAGTCCGTGCACCTGTGCTGCCTTCGGGACTTCCACCACCGACAGTCTCCGTGACCTGTTTCCAGTCGCTCCACCTCTGTGAAGCAACCTCATCTATTAACTGAGTGGTTGAACTAGATGGCTCTCTCTGGCCTAAGCATTCTGTCATTTCGTTTCTGGAGAAATTTCAAGCACTGGTAGAGAGAGAAGAAACTCAGAGGCAAGAGGTATGGTTTGGACTCACCAAATTAAATCACAGCTGACTTTCCAGCCCCCCACCCCTCAATCTGTAAGCCTGCCTTTGGGTATGTGGCCTTCTTGCAAGATGGCAAACACCTGAAAAAGTTTCCACACTGAAACCCAAACCAGACCATACTGAAGATGCCCCATAAAGTGGCATCTTTCACTAAGATGATAAAGGTCAAACGTTGGCGGAGTCAGAGAGGCTGCTCCCGAATACAGGCCTCCCCATCAGCAACACTGCATCAGCCGGCACCTAACATCCAGAGTATGAAAAAGACTTTTGCCAAAGATGGCTTTTGGGGCTTTACCATGATTACATGTTAAGAGCCTGTTCTCCATGTCCTCACTTTCCCACCTTGCTAATCTTCCCCACTTCCACCTTTAGGCCCAGTGTGAGAACTCGCCATCTCCTTTTCCCATCTTCTTTCCCCCATACCCTTGATTTCCTAGCAGGTCAATTTCCCTGTCGCTCCTCTCGGATCTGTTCATGCTGGTTATGCTTTCCTTTGTGAACCCGCTGGACCACATCTCAAAGTTCCCCAAAAGAGGGATACAAAGACTCAATAAAATCAGAAATAACGCTCATCCTCACCAGCCTGCAGTGAAGAGCGTGTGGATAGGGTGGCTGCAGGCAAAGAGACAGGGAGAAGGGCTGCTTCACGCCGTGGGCAGGATGGAACGGTGCAACTTTTCTGGAAAGCATCTTAGTAATACAGGTGAAGAGCCTTTACAATGTGTTTATCCTTTGACCTATCCTTGTTTCTTTTATTCTCAAGAAATAAAAAGAGGTTTAAGCAAAGTATGAGTCAAAAGGCAATCCAAACAGAGGAAAAGGGACTGTTACCTTATGAATTCTATGATTCTAAGAACTAAAAACAACTTGGCTTAAATAATAAGCACACAGACCTCACACAATGGCTCATGCCTGTAATCCCAGCACTTTGGAAGGCCAAGGTGGGTGAATCACGAGGTCAGGAGTTCGAGACCAGCCTGGCCAACATGGTGAAACCCTGTCTCTACTAAAAATACAAAAAATTAGCTGTGGGTGGTGGTGGCACCCGTAATCCCAGCTACTTGGGAGGCTGAGGCAGAAGAATCACTTGAACCCGGGAGGTGAAGGTTGCTGTGAGCCAAGACTGCCCCACTGCACTCCAGCTCAGGTAACAGTGCTAGATTCCATCTCAAAAAAAAAAAAAATGATAAGCACATAACCAAAGAAACCTAGGAGCCGGACGGCCTTAAGGGTTAGGAAATTTAGCAGCTCAAAAATATGACCTGACATACAAGTTCTGTCCATGCTTTTGCTCTTCCTCCTCCAACATTGGTTTCACACTAAACTTGGCTCTCCAGTGGCCAACAGCACCAAACAGCACTTTACCGGCATTTTTATTGGTAGCCAAAAGAGACAGAGAAAGCCTGATTTCACATGGCTCTTCCTTAAAAGCAACAAAGGACTTTTCCCTTAAGCAAACCTCTCATTGGCCCGAATTGGATCATGTGCCAATTCCTAAATCAGTTACTGGCAGGGAAGTGAACAGAAGGGGAGGAGGTGTTTACCCTTAACCAATATGCCTACCCCTGCCCACCGAGATCAATTCCCCAAAAATATTGCTTCAGTTCTCTGGAGAAGGGTACAATGTCTGTGAGTCACTCACCACCTTTACCCCAAGAACTAAGGGATAACCGAATAAAATGGTAGGGCTGGTTAGGGAAATGGTGCGTAGTCCAGTCTTTCTGTGCCATAATTGACTTGTGCAAAAAGAGATTTGGAAATTTAAACTTAAGAACTCTCTCTTCCCAAGCCGAAGGCTTTGGACACTTAAAATCTGGTCCTTGGCTGGGTGCAGTGGCTCCCGCCTGCACTCCCAGCAATTTGGGAAGCCAAGGCAGGTAGATCACCTGAGGTCATGAGTTTGAGACCACCCTGGCCAACATGGCAAAACCCCATCTCTACTAAAAAATACAAAAATTAGCCAGGTGTGGTGGCACCTGCCTGTGATCCCAGCCACTTGAGAGGCTGAGGCAGGCAAATCACTTGAACCCAGGAGGCAGAGGTTGCAGTGAGCTGAGACTGCACCACTGCACTCCAGCCTGGGAGACAGAGCAAGACTCCGTCACAAAAAAAAAAAAAAAAAGAAAAAAAAGTCTGGTCTTTATATGTAAAAAAATAAAAGCTGATTTTTAAAAACTAAATAATAAAGAATGTAAGGTAATAAGTCTTATGATAGAGATAATGTATTCTTTAAAACTTTACGGAAAGAAGAAACCACACAGCAGAAAGCAGCTGGAAAACACCTCATGGAGAAGGGAGAGCTTGCACTGGTGTTTGATTAAAGGACAAGAAACATCCATTGGTAACTTCCCTCTGGATGTGACTTCTGATGCAGTTAAAGTAAAGCAACTTAGAACAATGATCTAGGGAACATATTCAGAGAGAAATGAATTTATGATGTCTTCACTTTGAAGATGCTATGATTTTAGACTATTCTAGAATACAGTGATTTTTGATTGCTTCACACTTCTAAGAAATGTTCCACTGCTGAAAATTTGCAACATTTAAAAAATTCCTACACAAAATCACAGCCCATCTTGCTGTTCTTTGCTAAATAAACAAAATATTTTTTCCCAGTTATGTTGATCTCCTTAATTACATGCAATTTTAAAACCAGATGTAACTGACAGTCGTGTCCTCGTATTTACTGGCAATGTATTTAGGTCAATCCCACCTCCAATTAGAGAAACTTAGAAAAAGGAAATCCTACAGTGAAATGCCATATGCCTTACAATTTTCAGTAACTAATCCTCAAGGATGACAACTTGGCACAAAAGAGAACTGGACGAGCTCCCTGAAAGGTCCATCACTTCGGCCCATGTTAATTGATTGGCTTAAAATCACAGTGCTTCCAGACTCTTGCCCTCATATTAAAGGGGGTAGGTCTTCTTTTCCCTTTTCCCATCCCTGCTTCTCTCAAAGCTCCCCAGAGGTATATGAGGTTTCTGGAGAATATTTGCAGCACATGTTGGCTGGAAAGAATATGGGGGAACTCCTGTTAAGGTGCGCAGACACCGTAGAACCTATGACCTACGACCTTTCCTTTCCACTCAGAACTGGAGCAGCAATGAAAAGAGGAAGGGCTTTGTGTTTGAGATAAACAGCTCCTATACCTGTCAGCTTTCTGTAATAAGAAAGCTCTTTCCTGCCACCATATAGGTCACCTGCTTATTGGTAAAGCATGATGTAGCTTGGAAATTCTTTTCCTTTTTTTGTTGAAAGAAGCCAAGTTCCAAGCAATCTCCAGAGGCGTTTCTACAATCCCTCAGCCACGGCAGCAAGAATCCTGAAGGGGTGGTGAGTGCTGGGTTCTACTCTCTCTGCACAGCTAAGCCTAGGGGAGATCATCTATTCATACAGGCTGCCTCCTGCTTTTGTGGGCCTCTTGCAGCCCTCAAGCCCTCATCTGATCTGTACAGAATGATCAAGGGGCCAGAGGAGCCCAAAGCCATCAGCTGCCCATCCCTCCAAGAACTGTCTCTGAGTGTCTAGTATCATGGAGTAAGAGGAGAGAAGAAAAACAAACACCAAAACAGAAAACCCAGTCACTTTTCAAAGAGCAAGGTGGATGCTGGAGAAGGAGAAGAAAGGGGAGGGAGAGGGATGGGTGCCAACCCCGGCATCTTCAGATCTACCTGGATGAATCATTACCTATGATTTGCGGGACAAGAATCTGATTTTACTCATCATCCAACAGAGATTTTTCTTACTGCCTCCCAACTTCTGAAATCCAACAAACACACATGTGCCTTAGGAACATACCGGTCATCTCTTAGAGGCATTTGATATACATATTGAGTAACTAGAAAACACTCGTTCCGTAATACACACACACACACACACGACCTTGTCAACAACACTCCCACGCAAGAAAAGCGAAATTGCTGTTTGATGAAGGTAAACTCGTGGCTGCTTGCAGCAGTCGGGAGTCCTGCCAGATTTAAGCCCTAAGATGGGAAGCGAGCCCCAAGGGTTTCCCCCTGCCTGTGCTGAGATCCTTATATGGTCAAGCTTCTACCTCTGCCCTGGCCTCGGAGCAAGCCAGATAGCGCCGGACCAAGGCAGAGGGAGCGAGGCTGACGTCCCATCCCGAAGAGATGAATGGAATTCCAGGCAGCTGGAGTCATGCTGGCTTGGGACAGTGGCTTGGAGAGCAGACTTCAATGACAGAAGCACTAGGCAGCGGCACTCATGGCAATGTGTGCACCCACAGAAATGTAACTCACACCTCCATTTCAGAAGCCGAAAAATGAAAAGAACGTTTAGGGAGGAAAAGGGGAAATACAATAATAATAAGCAGAGGGTAATTTATTACTCTATGGGTCTGTTCTGTAAATAGTCGAAGACTCCGGAGCCAGATGGTTCTGCAAATTCTCCAAACAGGAGTCACGTTAAGAAGCACGAGTCGGCACAAAAACTGTTTTCCAGGACACAATTTCAATTTGGCTTGAGGAAACTGGATACGAGTAAGTTTCCTTAAAATTCGAGTAAAAAGCCGCTGTCCCCCCGGGCCCTTGATGAGAACACACACACCGCCCCCACGCGGCCGGCCGAGGGAGCGCGCGCACCACCCAGCCCGCCCGGCCGACGCCGCGCTCAGCTCCCGCCGGGGTGCGCGTGCGGCCAGCCCAGGACGGGGGCTCGGGGGACGCGTGGTCCTCACCCCGCCGGGACGGTGGAGGAGGGTCGGCGAGGCCCGAGGGGCCGCTGCTGGAACGAATGGCTCTTTCTGGGTCCCCTGCGCCCTGTCGGCCCATTTTTCTTTTCACCGAACGGGCCCCGTGTCCCATGTACCCTCTCAGCCTTCGCCCACGCAGTCCGGAAGACGGGCTCGCCCGAAAGCCCCCTCCGCACCCCGCGGGCCCGGTCCCTGCTCGGGATGCTCGCTGACCGCCCTGGGCCTGCGTGGCGCTCGCCCGTGCGCGCCAAGGCTGCGTGGGCGGGCACCGACTTCCCTGAGAAGTGCCAGTGCTCCCAGGCCCCGACCCCCGCCCCCTTCACTTTCTAGCTGGAAAGCTGCGCGCCAGGCAGCGGGGGGCGGAGAGCGGAGCCCAGGCGGGCCCCCTCCCGCTTCCTGCCCGGCCGCCGCCCATTGGCCAGAGGAATCCCCAGGAATGCCAGAGCCCACTTTAAAAGCGCGCGGCTCCTCCGCCTCGCCAGCCCCTGCGCCCGAGCCGGCCGGCGAGTTCAGGGCTCCTGCCGCTCTCGGCGCTACCTCCACTCCGGACGCGCCGGCTACCCCCTCCTCTGCAGCCCTCGGCCCTGTTCCCGGCCGCCGCGCGCCGGTCCACACAGGTAAGTCGCCTCCGCCGAGGACCGAGGCTGCCCGGGCCACCTACCTGGAACGCTGAGGCTTCCGTCCCTCTGTGGACCCTGGATCCCACACTCCACCCCGCTCACCTGCCCCAGCCCGCCCCTCTCACCCGCTGGGGGACTTTTCAGGACAAAGCTCCAGAGCCATCCTCTCCAGCCTTGGGGTTCACAGACCACATCTTCAGAACACCCCAAGATTTCCTTACTAGTCCTCCTTAAACCTTTGTATCAGCAGTCCAGGAAAGAGTCTGTACTTTCCCGTGCCCTCCCTGCAACCACTACAGCTCCTGATCTGGGTCACCTTCGACTTCCCAAAAGCTCCCAAATTGTTGGTCTTGCACCCCTGCACTTTAAAACCAGCATCTCCTTCCTCCACCACTCACTCTCACACTCACTCTCTCTGTCTCTGTCTCTCTCTCTCTCCCTCTCTCCCTCTCTCTGTCTCTCTCTCATGCTCTCTGGGAAGTAATCCTGTTGTCCTTCATTTCAGCAAACGTGGGATCAAAGAGGGACGGCCCGGCCCCGGCCCCAGCCCCATGCCCAGCCTGGTTTCTTTCTCTGCCCACCCTCCCTGCTTAGGTGATCTCTGACCCTGGGCTCTTGTGCTTCCTGCTCAGGATCGCTGCTGGGCACCAACAGCTCCACCATGGGGCTGGCCTGGGGACTAGGCCTCCTGTTCCTGTTGCAAGTGTGTGGCACCAACCGCATTCCAGGTGAGTTTGTGTGGCACCTTTAGGGGAAGGAGGGACCAGGATGAGGTGTGGCTTCCCCAGGTGTGCCCCCTCACGTGCTGTCCTCTCCAGCTCCTTTTCTCTTGAGCCTGACTGGACATCAGGAGGCAGCTTCTCTCTGATCCTGCTGTTTATTCAGCTCTTTCAGTGGTTGCCAGGAGTTTCCACCCCAGCCCTTTCTCCCCACCCCTAAGGACTCAGCCCCCTACTGTTGGTCCCAGCCTAGAAAGCTCACTATGTGTTCTCTCCTGTCTAACAGAGTCTGGGGGAGACAACAGCGTATTTGACATCTTTGAACTCACCGGAGCCGCCCGCAAGGGGTCTGGGCGCCGACTAGTGAAGGGCCCTGACCCTTCCAGCCCAGCTTTCCGCATCGAGGATGCCAACCTGATCCCCCCTGTGCCCGATGACAAGCTCCAAGACCTGGTGGACGCTGTGCGGGCAGAGAAGGGTTTCCTCCTTCTGGCCTCCCTGAGGCAGATGAAGAAGACCCGGGGCACGCTGCTGGCCCTGGAGCGGAAAGACCACTCTGGCCAGGTCTTCAGCGTGGTCTCCAATGGCAAGGCGGGCACTCTGGACCTCAGCCTGACGGTTCAAGGAAAGCAGCATGTCGTGTCTGTGGAAGAAGCTCTCCTGGCAACTGGCCAGTGGAAGAGCATCACCCTGTTTGTGCAGGAAGATAGGGCCCAGCTGTACATTGACTGTGAGAAGATGGAGAACGCTGAGCTGGACGTCCCCATCCAAAGCGTCTTCACCAGAGACCTGGCCAGCATCGCCAGACTCCGCATTGCAAAGGGGGGCGTCAATGACAATTTCCAGGTGAGGCTTCTTCTCTGAGCCCTGCTACATGGGATCATCTGCTAGACAGGTGACCTGCCAGGAGGGCTACAGGAAATCCTGAATGTAAACTAAAGCAGCATTCTCAGATTTTAGGCAGCATGAGCATCACCTGGAGGGCTTGTGGAAGCTCACCCTGCTGCACTCCAGCCCCCGAGTTTGGGACTCTGTAAAACTGCAGCTCTAACAAGTACCAGGTGACGCTGATGCCGGTGGTCTGGGAAAAACACTTTGAAAATGACTCAGGGAAACGAGAAATGGTGTTTTTTAACAGTCACCCTGTTCAAGCCTTAGATACTGCTTAAGCTCTTAAGAAAATAGCTTATTTCAAATGCATTCCCCCAATTTTAATCTTGTTTGAAACTGATATTTTCTATGGGCAGAATCAGTACCGCTTTGCTATTGGAGTTCTCACAGGGATGCAGCCAGTCTCACACAAAAGGTTAAAACAGCAGTGAGTTGTTGCTGTTACAGCTTCTGCTGTGCCTTATCTTCTAGATCTTCGCAGCTGTGGCTTTGAACTCCCACATTTAACTCTTTGACACTGGAAAGTGTCATTATATCCTCTGGGCTTAGGATCAGATTCCATTTCCTGTGTACCCAAGTAGACTGATAACTGGATTCTTTATAAAATGCTCAAGACTTGGCAAAAGTCACAATTAAGATTTTGAAGTTGTTTGGCAATTTATGTTGGTGTGTTATCTTGACACAGTGATCTTAAAACAGCTCTTTGAAGCTTTTAGAACATCTGTTGTGTGCTTTTCCTTGCACAGAGACAGTCTCCCCCAAACCCATCCCCACACCCTCTCAGCATTCTACATGTAATGTATGTCCTCTGCCCACAGGGGGTGCTGCAGAACGTGAGGTTTGTCTTTGGAACCACACCAGAAGACATCCTCCGGAACAAAGGCTGCTCCAGCTGTGAGTACTCCTCTATCGTTAGGGCACATAGGGAGATGGGGGACTCCACTAAAAACAAGCAGAGGAATTTAGCAACAGTGGTCATACGTCAGCTACCCCCAGTAAGATCATTAAGCATACAAAAGTGACCTCAAGGGGTACTGTGGACACACACGTACACACATGCACACATACACACAACCCCTCTACCTGCACCCTTCACCCCAAATGAAATATCTTATACCACTAAGAACTCAAGAAGCTGGTGGGGTAAGAGTATCTGAAGTTTTCATTTTGTTTCTTGGCAGCTACCAATGTCCTCCTCACCCTTGACAACAACGTGGTGAATGGCTCCAGCCCTGCCATCCGCACGAACTACATTGGCCACAAGACAAAGGACCTGCAGGCCATCTGCGGCATCTCCTGTGATGAGCTGTCCAGCATGGTCCTGGAGCTCAGGGGCCTGCGCACCATTGTGACCACACTGCAGGACAGCATCCGCAAAGTGGTCAGTGGCCTCTGCACCCAGCCCATTAGCATGAACCCTTGAAGGTTTATCACAGATGGTCCCCAGATGACTGAAAATGGGGGTGGGCACTAATGATATTCTCTCCCATTCAGACTGAAGAGAACAAAGAGTTGGCCAATGAGCTGAGGCGGCCTCCCCTATGCTATCACAACGGAGTTCAGTACAGAAATAACGAGGAATGGACTGTTGATAGCTGCACGGAGTGTCGCTGCCAGGTAAGGGGTCTTCACAAGCCAAAAGAAGAATCGACGCCTTTTGTTTGAGGTCACGTCGCTGGGGAAGTACCCAAATCACCACAGAGATTCTTTTTATGTTTCATGGCCTGACACCAAAGTGTTTTTTTTTTCTTTAAGATGCAATTATGCCATCTATAAATTCTTCTTTATAAACTCTCAGATGGTTTATCAAAGTATTAATTATACCCCAGGCTAAGTATCTAAGAGAACAAATCTACTAAGACAGCTGAATAATTTACCTACCTTAGTTCAAAGACTAAGTGTTGAATGTCAGGTAAATAAAACCTGATTAGAATATTCTTTTTCTTTCCCCCAACCTTGATTTATATTCAGCTTTGGCATAGGTTCTTCGGGTTCAGTACCAATTGTTTTTCAAATCACTTAGCCTGACACTGTTAGGATATTACTGTCCACTTAGCTCAAATGGCACTGCCAGCTGTGTGTGTTTCACTCTAGCATCCCCCCATGCCAGTGGCCAGTGAGTTTGTGGGTTCACCTGGCTTATCTATTAATAGCAGAGTATTTGTATTAAATACAAATCACAGATGACTGGTTTTGGGAACCAACTTCATTAAATTCCCATTCTTTTCCAATATGACATAAAGACAGATCATAGATCTATAGATGAGAAAAAATGCTTATAGATCTTCCTTCCTCCCCTCAAACACATAATATAAAAATGTAAAAGTCCTGGCTAAATTTTCTGAGTTTGATCTCAGACATAGATTGGACCCACAATGTCTGCTGGTTCCCCTTGTATAAACTCTTCGTACTATAACTTCCACCCTTGACTAAGTAGCAATTAGAAAGAACTTTCCAACGAATGGAGCGAACATAAACTAGCACTAGAACTGTCTATGATAGTGGTGGCTGCAAATACAACAGACAGATCTTCCACGAAAAGCATTCCACCAGAGCATTTACAGCCCTGACCGTGTGTTGGCCTGTAAAGGAAATATTACAGGATGTGGACGTCTGTGTGCGACATGCTCAGCAGCCGTTCCCCTCTGGCTCTCTTGCCCTGCAGAACTCTGTTACCATCTGCAAAAAGGTGTCCTGCCCTATCATGCCCTGCTCCAATGCCACAGTTCCGGATGGAGAATGCTGCCCTCGCTGTTGGCGTAAGTTCCTCACATGGCGTAACTCTTCATTGACTAGGTCGGTTCTACGTATATCCTAGACGGCCGTGCACAACACTGGAACCCCACCCCCATCTCCATCATGCTTTCATTCAGTTCTTGCCACAGCAGCTGGTTAACTGACAGCTTATCTGCTGTACAGAGCCAAAAACTCCATTATGGGTACATCCTAATTACCCATCTGGATTGCAGTAACGGCAGTGAACATCTTGGTACAGCTCATTCATTCTGATTTTTTGCTTTGAGGAAAACAGATGAATATGTGGCAGCAACAGCTCTAAGTTGGCTGCTTTTAGAATTTGACCTTAGTAGCACAGAGTTAAGAAAAATCTGCTCAGCAGAGATATTGACAGACTTATTGTGTGAGCATTGGCCTGATGGGACCTGGAATTTTTTGCTCCTTTTATCTATAGGAATAAGAGGGCCTAAGAGAATAACAGTAAGCTCCAGAGCACTAAAAGAAATAAGGCACGATATTGTTGCATGGCACATTATCCCTGGCTTTTGTTACCAGTAAAATGAATGACTCTGCTGAGACAATATTTAATGTAGTAGGTACACATTATAAAAGTGATTCATCACAACTAAGATAAGGACGAAAACAAAAACAGCACTTGCCCTTCACACACACACACACACACACACACACACACACACACACACACACACACCCTTGTCACAGCTCAGAATAATCAGTTCCATCCAGGAATCATATTAGCGATACTGGCACTGTAATGGTCATTTGTACATCTATTTCTGTTCCACATTCATTCGAGATGTAGGTTAAAAGGAGCAAAGATAGCTGCGGGCAGCAGATTTCTGAACTTGAATCAGGGACTGCTAAGAAAACTTACAACTAATGACCAGAGGAAATAAGTTCTTTGTCTTCTATCTGATATAGCTGATGTGACTGCAGCCGTGGTGCCTGGGCAGATGGTAAACAAACATGTTGTCCTCTGATGACAGTATGTGCAGAGAAGGCCCCAAATGCTGGGGTGAGAGGAACAACAAACTGACTAACCTCATGGCCGAGGTGGAGCCAGAGCCAACAACGGCTCGGCTGCCTTCAAACTCATCTGTCAAACACATGGCGTACGGCTCCCCTGACAGAAATGACTCCTATAAGCTTCTCGTACTTGCGCATTTTTGGAAGTGTGAGATTGGAAATGCCTACCCAGATCTCTCAAGTCAGTAAAGAAAAACTCACTTGCAATGCTGAGAGGAGAAAGGAAAAACAATGAATAGGAGAGCAAACACTGTGGGAAGCCTCAGCTGTCCTGAGCCAGGCAGAGCATCTGATTACCCCACTGCTGCACACATCATGACCTGGGATAAACCCCTGGGCCGCTGACTTAAGAAATATGCTGCTTTTCATCCTGTATAACTGAAACTTTGTGCCCTCTCATGTTACATTCTAGAGAGCCCATGTACAGCATGGTGACCATAGTTAATAATGCTGGGTTATATGCTTAAAATTTGCTAAGAGAATAGATCTCAAGACAGCACCCAAAAAAAGTAACTATAAGATGATAGATGATAGAGATGTATTAACTAGCTTGACAGTGTGGATCACAATATATATATATCAAAACATCACATTATACACCTTAAATGTATGTAATATTTGTCAATTATACCACAGTAAAGCTATAAAGAAAGAAATATATTGCTTTTCACCCTCTGGCAAGTGGAGGGCCCTGAACAGAGCCCTGTAAAGAACAGCTGGTCCTCATCATCACGTACCCAATGAACCTCTGTTTCCCCTGCAGCCAGCGACTCTGCAGACGATGGCTGGTCTCCATGGTCAGAGTGGACCTCCTGTTCTACAACCTGTGGCAATGGAATTCAGCAGCGTGGCCGCTCTTGCGATAGCCTCAACAACCGATGTGAGGGCTCCTCAGTCCAGACACGGACCTGCCACATTCAGGAGTGTGACAAGAGATGTAAGCATCTTAGGCTCTTAGGGACAGGGAAAACTGGCCTGTCCTTGTTGTCATCACCAAGGGCAGCACCACAGCGTGGACATTAAGAACACAGGTTCTAGGATCTCTGGATCTCAATCCCACCTACTTAGCTGTGTACTCTTGAGCACAACTTACCCTCTCTGAGGCTCTTTCCTCATTTGCAACTTAGAGATAATAATAATTCTTGATAAGTTTAAGCGTTTTATTTAGATACTGCATGTAAAAAAAATGCTTATAGATCTGTTAGCATTGAGTTTGGTTCATGGTAAGCACCCTGTAAATGTTAGGATATTAACAGCAATCCAAAAAAACAGCTAACTTATCCATTCTCTGGTAGAAAACGTTCCATGTTGACATTTGGGCATGTGGCCAGGAGCCAATTTCTACTGTACACTGGGTTTAATCGCCCTTGATCATTTCCTGGAAATATTTCTGTGTGCTCCTGATGAGGGCCTCTGTTTGGCTATCTCTAAGCCAAAACCATTTGTGACCATCAGCTTTGTACTTTAGTTAAACAGGATGGTGGCTGGAGCCACTGGTCCCCGTGGTCATCATGTTCTGTGACATGTGGTGATGGTGTGATCACAAGGATCCGGCTCTGCAACTCTCCCAGCCCCCAGATGAACGGGAAACCCTGTGAAGGCGAAGCTCGGGAAACCAAAGCCTGCAAGAAAGACGCCTGCCCCAGTAAGTGTGAGCTCCGCTACAAGGCTGAGCATGGGCAGCAGCTCTCCCCAGCTGGCCACCCGGCATCTGCAAGCCTCCAGTTCAGTGGGTCGTAGAGCAGGAAGGTTACCTACTAGAGAAACAAACAGAAGCAAAGTCCTGCATGCTCAGCAACTTCTTTTAATGAAAAACAAACTCATCTCTCCCAGGCATTCTTGCCATGTGCCAGAGGAGCAGAGGTTTCTTGAATGGGCTTAGGAGAGCCTATGACAGGGGAGGCATTTGAAAGTTGATCTTAATTGTTGCCTGTGGTTCATTTTCTTACAGTCAATGGAGGCTGGGGTCCTTGGTCACCATGGGACATCTGTTCTGTCACCTGTGGAGGAGGAGTACAGAAACGTAGCCGGCTCTGCAACAACCCCACACCCCAGTTTGGAGGCAAGGACTGCGTTGGTGATGTGACCGAAAACCAGATCTGCAACAAACAGGACTGTCCAATTGGTGAGCCATGCAGCCCAGGACGAAATCACCTAGCAGCTTGCTGTTTTACTGAATGCTGCAGTCCGCATTCCAGGAGATTCCAGCTTTAGTTAGTCCTGAGTGGTCTGATTGCTCTAAGATGCAGGTGGACAACATAATCCCAACAAAGTTATTGGTCACCTATCCCCTATAGTATCTTACACCGTGTTAACTGGTCAGTGTGGCAGTAACAGCAGCTTAAACCAACCATCCTCTGTGCCCGTCTCCTCTCTCCTTGTCTCAGATGGATGCCTGTCCAATCCCTGCTTTGCCGGTGTGAAGTGTACCAGCTACCCTGATGGCAGCTGGAAATGTGGTGCTTGTCCCCCTGGTTACAGTGGAAATGGCATCCAGTGCAGAGATATTGATGAGGTGAGGAACTGTTGGGGCTCTGAGTTTCTGGACCTAGAAAAGCCACTGACCTATGTAGTCACTTCTTTATAGCAGTGACTTCTAAACATGAAGCACGCTCTTATTTCCTCCATAGTGCAAAGAAGTGCCCGACGCCTGCTTCAACCACAATGGAGAGCACAGGTGTGAGAACACGGACCCCGGCTACAACTGCCTGCCCTGCCCCCCACGCTTCACTGGCTCACAGCCCTTTGGCCAGGGTGTCGAACATGCCACAGCCAACAAGCAGGTACAGTCAGCTAGACTAGTAGACCAGAGGAGAGGAGAGCTGTCCTTGACCGAAACACCTAAGAGAGGGAGGAGTAGAATTTCCTACACTTCACCAAATAATAGGGTGAGGAGATGAATATACGGTCTAGTTTTAGAAATGTGACTAGAAAATCCATGGTAAATCCTGCTGGGGAAAAATAGTCTACCATATTTAAAAATGCTGCCCTGAGCAGATGGGCTTTTAAATGCCTAGGTGCTGAGCAAATTCAAGAAAAGTAAACATCAAGCAAAGTTTGTTTATAGCCTCAGGGAGAATGGGGAGGGACAGAGGTAACCCACACTCTTCCAAATGGAGACTCTGTCTACTCAGAGATGACAGGAATCTAGACTCTTGTTTCCGTGATATCTGGAAATTCCCGAAAGTTCTGTCTAACAGCAGGATGGTGTACCCTCAGGTGTGCAAGCCTCGTAACCCCTGCACGGATGGGACCCACGACTGCAACAAGAACGCCAAGTGCAACTACCTGGGCCACTACAGTGACCCCATGTACCGCTGCGAGTGCAAGCCTGGGTATGCTGGCAATGGCATCATCTGTGGGGAGGACACAGACCTGGATGGCTGGCCCAATGAGAACCTGGTGTGTGTGGCCAATGCGACCTACCACTGCAAAAAGGTAAGAGCCAGGCCCCTTGTGTGCCTCCAGAAAGACGGCCCATCACCTTATCGAAACACAGGCTAAGGAATTTTAGACACCTGATGTTTTGACACGAAACTGAAAGATTAAATCTCCCAAAGGTAGAGGAGCACTAACTCCTATTAAAATTAAGTCACTTGGTGCCAAAAACATGAACAGAACTAGCTCTCTGGGCAGCTGGGTTCCATAGTCAACTCTTCCATCCAAAAACAAGTTCAGTACTCTATCCAGATACCAGCAGAGCATGACTTGTGTTCATAGCATCTATAAATCCTAGAGCACTGACACAAATTCTGTATGTGTATCTCCCAAGAAAAGTTTTATTTTTTTGTCTTCCCACAAAAAATATACGCTGTGAGCTGAATTCTGTTCTTCTTCTTAATGGAATTCCAGGTACACACCCTCATGCATGAACTGAGCGGGGGGAACGCAACTGTAACACTGACATACGTCTTCTCTTTCCTAGGATAATTGCCCCAACCTCCCCAACTCAGGGCAGGAAGACTATGACAAGGATGGAATTGGTGATGCCTGTGATGATGACGATGACAATGATAAAATTCCAGATGACAGGGTAAAAACAATTTTCCATACCTCTTTCGTCTTTTCAATTCAGCAGGATTCAAGGAAATGACATGGCTATAGCAAAAAACATACCAAATCAATACACAGGCAAATTAGAAATATTCCTTGTGTTTCAGTAGTTTAAGGCCGTAGATGTTGCCGAGAGAATTTTTAAACAAGGATTTTGTTTTTCATCAGACCCTTTTTTCTCCGCACCTCAGAAATTACAATGCATAAACAAATGACACTTGGTTCCCTAGATTCATTGCAAATGTCATATCAAAATTACAGTAAAACATTGACTTGGGCATGCTAAGAACTGAGATGATGGGATTATATTCTACATCTCACTAACTTCTAACCCACAGGGATCCATTGTTTTTATTATGTCCTTTTAACTTTTGGAGTGATCATTTTACAGTGAGTACTCAATTAGCCTATCCACTAAGTAGAAAGTAATTATTGCAGGGTTTTGCAGTTGTAGACATACTATGCACATGGCTTAAGGCTTGAGCTGTTTTCAAGGCCAACATTGTTAAGTGCGCCATTTCTTCCCTTTGCAGGACAACTGTCCATTCCATTACAACCCAGCCCAGTATGACTATGACAGAGATGACGTGGGAGACCGCTGTGACAACTGCCCCTACAACCACAACCCAGATCAGGCAGACACAGACAACAACGGGGAAGGAGACGCCTGTGCTGCGGACATTGATGGGGACGGTAAGGAGCTGCCTGATCAGCAGGCTCGTGCGAGACGAGGACATGCACAGCTGTTCACTGACTTCTGCCGAGTCCTGGTCGTTAATACGCATTTGGGTGGAAACATCCAAGGCTGGAGAGCCCACCTCTTATTTGCCCCTTGTTCTCTTCAGGCATCCTTAATGAACGGGACAACTGCCAGTATGTCTACAATGTGGACCAGAGGGACACGGATATGGATGGGGTTGGAGATCAGTGTGACAACTGCCCCTTGGAACACAATCCAGATCAGGTAGGTGGACTCCTTTGAGTCTTTCAGTAAAGTGTTGGAATATCCCTTTTACGGCCTTTGAAAAATGAGCTTAATAGAGTTCAAACACTTTCATTACCGTGGCCTTCTGGGTTCTCATAGCCAACTGCAGTATGTTCACGTAAATAATTTACCTGAAGTGAGCTCCCTGCACAGAGTCTCAAGATCTTTAGCATAAAGATCTTATAACTTCAGTCTTGTCTTCTGCAAGAAGGGCTACTTGACTTGCTCAGCATGGTCTGCCATTGTTAAGATAAATTATACGAAGCAGAGATCTGTGACTGACAACTGTCCAACAGTATTAATCCATAAGAGATGGGAAAACAAATTATGCATAAGCAAAATAACCATCTTCATGGCTAATGATGTAATCAAGCTATAAGAAAATCATCAAACTAAAGATATGTCCAAAACCTGGAGAAACACCATTTCTTTGTCATTCTTCAAAAGTTTCTGCCATTACCAACATTCTTTACCCATGCTAAGGAGTGCTACATATCGGCGTTACCCAGAACAGGCTCTCTGTCTGAAAGTATTTCTTTTTTGTATGTAATTGCCCATCATTTTCTAGAGATAAAAGTTAAGGCCTTTTTCTCCCTAAAATGAATTGTTCTGGAAGCTTAGAAACCAGCTTTTTTTAAATGGTAAATTTTTATAAGATTAAAGGAATGAGGAAAACCATCTTCTCCCTCCTAAGATTTGCTCCTGTGAAGTCTTGTCAAGCAAAAAGCAATAGGATGAATGGCTTTGGGGCCATCAGGGAAAGGCCTGAATGATCTGGATTAGCTCTGCTGATCAAATGGTTTGAGAATCATTTATTTTGAGTTCTAAACTTACCATAAATTAAACTTCAATATCATGTAACCTCACTGGATGAGTTTTTGGTTCCTCAGATTAAAATAAATTTTACAACAAAACTCGAGCATGATGTAAAAATCGTATAAGCAAGGACCATACATACAGGCAAGAAAAATTCCAGTTTGTATATTAACAGTCCCTAAGCATCCCATGCATACTGAATAAAGTACTCTGAGAAAAACTGTTTTGGAAAAATTTAAAATTTAACTTTACCTGAGCCTACAGGTGACAATCCTTATAGATTAGCTGTATGAAATCAAATGCCTAAAAGAAAAAGCCAAAATCATCGATCCCTGTCACACGTGTTACCCAGACATTAAACAACAGAGAGCAGTGGTCTGTTTCCATCTTTTCACGACTTAGACAAGTTGACATGTCAACAGTTTTACAACTCAAACCTTCTAAGGAAGTCTTCTGGCAAAGTATCCAGAAAATTTCATTTAACATTAAGATGTAAACAGTTAACATTTTATCTCATCCTTAGCAATTAAATAACTCTATTTAGAAAGTTTTATATTTAAAATTTTTTTAATTATCCCTTCTCAGATTTTTATAAGAAAACAAGGATAAAGAAAAAAAAAACTTTTAAAATGTAATTGCTAATATAGCTATTTTTCTGCAGGCGTATATCAATAGGCATGAAACCCCACTGGCCATATCAGACAATGGAGAATTTTCCCTGTTGTAGGGGCATAAGCTACCTTTAACATGAATGGTTTATACTGTAATTTACCCTCCCTTGACGTCTCTCTTTCAGCTGGACTCTGACTCAGACCGCATTGGAGATACCTGTGACAACAATCAGGATATTGATGAAGATGGCCACCAGAACAATCTGGACAACTGTCCCTATGTGCCCAATGCCAACCAGGCTGACCACGATAAAGATGGCAAGGGAGATGCCTGTGACCATGATGATGACAACGATGGCATTCCTGATGACAGGGACAACTGCAGACTCGTGCCCAATCCTGACCAGAAGGACTCTGACGGTGAGTCAGGGGAGCCACTTTCTAAGAGAGTGACCGCTGGTGTGGCTGTCTAGATGGAGGAAGTGAAAGCAAGCCTCACTCAAAGCATTTGAGAGGGTGAAGGGACCAAATGCTAACTTTGACAAGACAGTGACATTTCTGACACCAGTAAAATAACAGCACTTAAGAATTTTGCTGAACTCTTGCTTTTTTGACCTTAGGTGACGGTCGAGGTGATGCTTGCAAAGATGATTTTGACCATGACAGTGTGCCAGACATTGATGACATCTGTCCTGAGAATGTTGACATCAGTGAGACCGATTTCCGTCGATTCCAGATGATTCCTCTGGATCCCAAAGGGACATCCCAAAATGACCCTAACTGGGTTGTACGCCATCAGGGTAAAGAACTCGTCCAGACTGTTAACTGTGATCCTGGACTCGCTGTAGGTGAGTAGTGAGTTCTTAGATCAAGAGGCTGATGCATACATGGAAAGAAAACAAATATAAAACCTGGCAACTGTACCTATCCCTGTGGGTGCTGAGGCTGTTTGGGAACATGATGGAGAACCTGCAGGTTTTAACCTGGCTCTGGGCTCATCTTCCAGGTTATGATGAGTTTAATGCTGTGGACTTCAGCGGCACCTTCTTCATCAACACGGAAAGGGACGATGACTATGCTGGTTTTGTCTTTGGCTACCAGTCCAGCAGCCGCTTCTATGTTGTGATGTGGAAGCAAGTCACCCAGTCCTACTGGGACACCAACCCCACGAGGGCTCAGGGATACTCGGGCCTTTCTGTGAAAGTTGTGAACTCCACGACAGGGCCTGGCGAGCACCTGCGGAATGCCCTGTGGCACACAGGAAACACCCCTGGCCAGGTAAGAAGCCACACCCTGCAAAAGAGGGAGAGTTGATGGGTGCTTGACAAGTACTGGGACGCTGTGCTTTGACCAAGACTCCGACCAGGGAGTCTTCGAGAGTTCCCAGCATCACCAGCTTCAGCATTAAGCTCTGCTTTGTGAAAACATAATCGTGTTGAAAAGGGAGCTTGACCAAGAGTTGCCCCAGGAATCCTAAGGTGCCTTCAGCCTTTTCAAACAAAAAACTCCTTCCCTCCTCTCTGTCTGCTTTATGTGGCACTCCGTGGCACACAACAAATACGAGAGGACTTGGAAAAATTCTACATTGCAGCCCTCTCGTTTAGGTCAACTGGGTACCTTTCAAGCACCGTTTCTTACAGAATGAAATAGAAACCTTTTCCTGAAGGAGCTGTGTTTCACCTTTTCCTTTTCCTTTTCCTTCAGGTGCGCACCCTGTGGCATGACCCTCGTCACATAGGCTGGAAAGATTTCACCGCCTACAGATGGCGTCTCAGCCACAGGCCAAAGACGGGTTTCATTAGGTAAGATTGCACCGATTAAATTTCACTTACAGTCACACTGATGGACAAAGGGACAAAAAGTATTAAATAGCGTGTCACTAAACAAGATTTTTTTTTTCTCTGCAGAGTGGTGATGTATGAAGGGAAGAAAATCATGGCTGACTCGGGACCCATCTATGATAAAACCTATGCTGGTGGTAGACTAGGGTTGTTTGTCTTCTCTCAAGAAATGGTGTTCTTCTCCGACCTGAAATATGAATGTAGAGGTAGGTGGAACATTACCATGAAGGTACACCCAACATCTCTAATTCAGACTAATATCAAGGATGACAATTATGGGAGAGATCACATTAAAGACTGTTTTGGAGACAGGGTTATTTCTATTTTGCTTTTGAGGACACAAGGACAAAAAAGGAATAATGCCTAAGCACTGTGGCTTATGAGTTCCTGAGACCTTCGTAACAATATATTAGTTTGCTTAGCAATCTCTGTGCTCCTCATACACAGTGCAGACGTTAGCTGCAGAAAAGCTTCCATACAATTTGGACTTCATCAATAATACTGTTCTTTACAATTATATATTATAGATCTTACACACTGCTTAGCGTTTTATTCATGCCATCACAGCATGAGTTATCTTTTACAACTTTTCCCTGTATACAAAGAAGGGAGAGGAATGTTGCTTTCATATTGGCATGTTAAATTAGTGTTCACTATTAAACTTAGCTTTATTTTCTCCATTCTTTTTTGCTCAGTGATTAAGTACTTAATGTATATTTACTGGGCCAAGGCCAGATATCTAAAAGACCAATTAGAATAGAGAAAGATGGTTTTTACTTAAAAAATATCTCATTATTAATATAATTTTTGAGCTTGAATTTCTAAAATAAGGTTCTCTAAACTTTTAACATTGAAAGCCTTGGAAAGCATAATATACATTCTGGAAGGTCACACTGTGTCAGTCTCATGGCATCGGTGCCAGCTAATAAAATTAAATGCTAATGTGTTTGAACAATCTAAAATTAGGCTTTTGACATTAGAAAAGTAGAGCTAGTCCTAGGTGCTTAATTTATTAACTGATACTAAGATGCCTATGCCTTTATGAATTAGTTTTCATTTGTATATTTATATGTGTTTATTTAACAGATTCCTAATCATCAAATTGTTGACTGAAAGACTGATCATAAACCAATGCTGGTATTGCACCTTCTGGAACCATGGGCTTGAGAAAACCCCCAGGATCACTTCTCCTTGCCTTCCTTTTTTCTCTGCTTGCATCAGTGTGGACTCCTAGAATATGCGACCTGCCTCAAGAAAATGCAGTTTTCAAAAACAGTCTCAGCATTCAGCCTCCAAAGAATGAGAAGACATCTTCCAAGCATATAAACAATTGTTTTGGTTTCCTTTGAAAAAGCATCTACTTGCTTCAGTTGGGAAGGTGCCCATCACTCTGCCTTTGCCACAGAGCAGGGTGCTACTGTGGGGCCATCTCTGAGCAGTGGACTCAAAAGCATTTTCAGGCATGTCGGAGAAGGGAGGACTCACTAGAATTAGCAAACAAAACCACCCTGACATCCTCCTTCAGGAACACGGGGAGCAGAGGCCAAAGCACTAAGGGGAAGGCGCATACCCAAGACGATTGTACGAAGATAATATGGAGGAACTGTTACAAGTTTGGTACTAAGTCATTTTCAGGGGACTGAAAGACTATTGTTGGATTTCATGATGCTGACTGGTGTTAGCTGATTAACCCATGTAAATAGGCACTTAAATAGAAGCAGGAAAGGGAGAGAAAGACTGGCTTCTGGACTTCCTCCCTGATCCCCACCCCTTACATATCACCTGCAGTGGCCAGAATTAGGAAATGAGAATGAAACCAGTGTAAAACAGTGCTGGCTGCCATTGCCTGGTCACACTGAAATTAGTGGTTTAATTCCGGTTGTAGCTTGTGTAGATGTAGCAGGAAAATAGGAAAACCTACCATCTCAGTGAGCACCAGCTGCCTCCCAAAGGAGGGGCAGCAATGCTTATATTTTTATGGTTACAAAGGCACAAAATTATTACCAACCTAACTAAAACATTCCTTTTCTCTTCTGAATTATCATGGAGTCTTCCGATTGTCTCTTTTGGAGTGTAGATTTTTTTTTTTTTTTTACAAATGCTTTAATGATGTAAAATATTTATTTTTTACTTATTCTGGAAGATCTGGCTGAAGGATTATTCATGGAACAGGAAGAAGCGTAAGGACTATCCATGTCATCTTGGTTGAGAGTCTTTGTGACTGTAAGATTGTAAATACAGATTATTTATTAACTCTGTTCTGCCTGGAATTTAGGCTTCATATGGAAAGGGTTTGAGAGCAAGTAGCTATTTATCAGCAAATCTCTTGCAAGAAAGACACAAGGAAAATCAGCCTAACGAGCTGCTCTTCCCCTTATGCTCAGAGTGGATGCTATGGGATTCTTTTTTCTTTGTTTTGTCTTTTCAAGGGGAATTATTCGTTATCCATTTGCAAATGTTCTGCATTGCAAAGAAAGCCATGAGGTCTTCGATACTGTTTTACCCCATCCCGTGTGCCTATTTCCAGGGAGAAGGAAAGCATATACACTTCTTTCTTTCATTTTTCCAAAAGAGAAAAAAAATGACAAAGGTGAAACTTACATACAAATATTACCTCATTTGTTGTGTGACTGAGTAAAGAATTTTTGGATCAAGAAGAAAGAGTTTAAGTGTCTAACAAACTTAAAGCTACTGTAGGACCTAAAAAGTCAATGTTGTACATAGTATGAAAGTTCTGCAGAGAAGTATTCCCAATAAGGAAATAGCATTGGAATGTTAAATACAGTTTCTGAAAGTTACATTTTTTTTCTATCATCTTGTATACCATTGCTTTATTTTTATAAGTTATTTTCTCATTGCCATTGGAATAGATATCTCAGATTGTGTAGATACGCTATTTAAATAATTTATCAGGAAATACTGCCTGTAGAGTTAGTATTTCTATTTTTATATAATGTTTGCACACTGAATTGAAGAATTGTTGGTTTTTTTTCTTTTTTTGTTTTGTTTTGATTTGTTTTTTTTGCTTTTGACCTGCCCCCATTTTTACTATTTGCCAATACCTTTTTCTAGGAATGTGCTTTTTTTGTACACATTTTTATCCATTTTACATTCTAAAGCAGTGTAAGTTGTATATTACCGTTTCTTATGTACAAGGAACAACAATAAATCATATGGAAATTTATATTTATACTTACTGTATCTGTGCTTATTTGTTCTCTACTGGTTTTATGTCATGAGGTATGGGTAAATGCCAGTCATAAACCAATATAGCATACATGAAAAGAAATTACAGTAAATCACACCAACATTCACACTTTGTATGTGATTTAGAAAGACTGAGTTGCTCAGGCCTAGGCTTAGAATTTGCTGGGTTTGTGGAATAAAAGAACAAAATGATACATTAGCCTGCCACATCAGAAACATATAAAAGAGAAATTACCCCTAAGTCAAGGGACCCAAAAAAATAAAATTTCATATTAATGTCATTAGATGTCATCCACTGAATCCTTTTCAAAGTGCAGTTCTGTTTCTAAAGAGAAGAATGAAAACAAAGGGAAAAACATTGAAGCACATGTGACTCTCACAGCTACATTTTCTGACCCATGAATGATAGCACTGGGTGGGCAACACAATTGCATGATGTGGAGACGCTTTGGAAGTCCATGTGTATGAGGGAGGAGTTGTCCCTGCAACAGTGAGCCAAGCATTACAGATATCATCTTTTGAAGAAGGAATAATAAGTTTAATCAAAAAAGATGTCTAAAAAAAGTAAAATTTGGAAGGAATGAATGTGTGTGTGTGTCTAAATACAAATTATTGTGTCAAGAAAAGGTCCAAGTATAACAATAAGCAGATGGTGATGTTTGGGTGGGCTAATCATGAATGTGGAATACTGACCAGTTAATTTCCAGTTTTAATGAAAACAAATCAAAGAAGAAATTTTATGAGTAGGTTAAAGGTCTGGCCATGAGGTCTATTAAACACTAGACTGGCTGAGTGAGATAAAATCTTCCTTGTTGATTTTTCACTCTCTTTCTATAAATACTCATCATTCTGAGTAGCACTGATCACATATAAATGTCAACTGCCAAATCATTTTATAGTACCAAGGTGAAGAAGCAAGAACTAGAAAGTGTTGATAATAGTTGTGGAGTTAGGAGAACTGATCTGAAGGAAATAATTCTTTGAAATGGCAAAGAATTAAATAGCATCATTCATTCTCAGAAGAGTTCAACGTGTGAAGTCTGGGGAGATAATTCTAATTCATTCTTGGACAGTGAAGGAAAACTGATTTAAAATACCAAGATAAGACAGATAAAGTAACTGGAAAGAGGAGATTTTCTTCCAGGCATGTTCACCCTAAGATTGACCTTCAAGTCAGCAGGTTGTACTGAAATAAAGAACTTGTTAAAAATTTAAATTATGTCACTGAGATCATAGCTTTTTTCCTCCTCCAAGAGTTTATTGTCATGTGTTGTGGGAGAGCTAAACTGAAGAGCAATAAACTCTAAGTTTTAAAGGAATGTACAATAAAGGTGGTGCCAGTAGTTTTTTTTTTTTTTTTTTAAAGAGTCATATGTAGAAAAGCCTCCAACTGTAAGCTCCTAGATTCATTCCTTAAATTAAATTAGTTCTCTCTCTTCTATAATTTTTTTTTTGAGGCGGGGGATGGAGTCTCGCTCTGTCGCCCAGGCTGGAGTGCATTGGCACGATCTCGGCTCACTGCAATCTCCGCCTCCCGGGTTCAAGTAATTCTCCTGCCTCAGCCTCCTGAGTACCTGGGACCACAGGCACTCACCGCCATGCGTGGCTAATTTTTATATTTTTAGTGGAGACAGGGTTTCACCTTATTCTGGACAAACACTAAGGCCTAAAGGGAAATCCAAACTAAAAACACTTATTTTTAATAAGAACACTTTCTATCTAAATCAGGGTGACTTTAAAAATCCAGAGGCTTTATGTTGAATTATATTACAGATTCAGTTACCAGTCCTTGTTAGAGTTACCATCACTTGACATGCTATAGAATTGTCTCACCTCTTTTATGACAAAATTCATTGCTTAAAATCACTCTATTTTCTTCCCTCTTACATAAATAACAGAAAGGCTCACTATGTCCCAAATATCATTTGCAAAAGCACACTATAAAGTCATAATCTCTGTGCAGTGCAAGTCTAGAAATAATTTTACTCCGTGTTTCTTTTTCTCTCCCTCGTCCCTTCTCTTTTCCCTCCCCCCATTCTCTCTCTCTCTTTCCTTTGCCCTCTGATCACCTTTGCCCCCCGATTCTTCCCACCCAAACCCTAAAACACAGAGTACACCTTGTGTCATTCCTATGAGAATCTAAAATCACAACTTTTAACTTATTCTGCCATCCCACAGCAAAACTCTTGGCATCAAGATAAATTATATGCAGCACATTGACATCAGCATGAACCATTGCTATTTTAAATGAACAAATACTAAACTGAAATAGAGTGTCTGGAAAAAGAAACTACCTACCAATATACATGAAAATAGTAGCTACAGAATTTCTCATTGTAAAAAGTCAAGGAAATTCCATATAAGCAATCATTAATGTTATTCACTATTGGTGGATGAACATGTGCCAGCAAAAATAATGTGTCTACATTACTCCAAATTGTATAAAAGGCACCACAATAAATAGACTTTCAATTCTAATGCCAACTCATCTTACAGAAAGTCAACATAAAATGTTGTCATGAATCTAGTTACTGACTTGTAACTAGACAAACCATCTCTCTTAAAATGGTACCACAGACTTTTTTTAAAGTAGCTCATCTTTATTTGATGCAATCTAAAAGGCCCAACCTCTGAAAGAAAATAACAAGCTATTGTTAACTATTATTAACAAAGTAATACATCAAATCATTCAGTCAAACTCTGACTTAAGAAACTTATCATCACCAATAAGATAGTAAAGGCTCTTCTAACATTGCTTTGTTGAGGCAATTCATTTTGTCTTATGGCAGGCTGTACCAATGTCACAGACATGAGACAGGTGAGAATAAGGAAAAACAGGGCCAGAGCAAAAATTCCCGGTGACCACGACAATCTGTCTGAATCACAGTAGAGTTGAAACATACAAAATCGAATACAGGACAATCACAGCACTTCAACTAGTTGGACCATAACACGTTATACGTTAAAATGCTGGTTTTTATAACGAATCCTAATATTGTAAGATTAGCAATAAATTTAAAACAACGTTCCCAGAAATATTCATGAACAAAAACCACTGAACAATCACACCCCAAGTCTCAAAAATATCAAGGAAATACAATCCACAAAGAGAGACTCCAAATATCAAAATCATTAAAGAATAGTCACCACAATGCATTCATTGAATTCAAATAATTCAATAAAAAATGTAATTTAACTTCATTACCAACTTTCTTAAAAGCACACTCAGCAAGTCCTTGCTTAGGATTCTTTACATTCTTCTGCTGCATCTTGAGTCTCCTGCTCACCTGCACATAAAAACAATAACCAAAGTTATCAGAGATTCAGAAATGTATGCATAATTAAGAAAATAACCTGCAAAATACTAAATCCTTTAACAGATGAGGCAATAATCACATTCTCATTTCATATTTATTGAGCAGTCACCACAAGCTGCAGACAAAGTCAAGAAAAACAGAAAGATCAGGGTGCCTACTCTCTACTCTCATTGAGCTTATAGCTCAGGGAGAACACTTCAGGTTTTGGAGCTAAAATATTATGGATGTGGAGACACACACAGAAGTTAATATTTTGCTTTCTACTAAGTTCCTGGGAAGCAGGGTGAGACCAAAAGTAAATGTTATATGTAGAACAGATAACAGCTGATTGCCTTTCATTTCTTGAAGTGCAAAAAAATATTGTGACGTTAACAGAAATAGAGTGGAAATATATTTCCACCCTTAGTGGGAAGGTCTATAGAAAATGTAGAATTGACAACAGAACTAAATTTTAAAAAGAGAAATTAACAGGAGAAACTGGAACCTTCATGCACGACTGATAGGAATGCAAAGTCGTGCAGTACCTTTGGAAACAGTCTGGCAGTTCCTGAGAAGGTTACCATAGACCTGGCAATTCCACTTCTAGGTATACGCCCAAAAGAAATGAAAGCATACGTCAACACAAAAACTTGTACACAAGTGTTCATATCAACATTATATATACTAGCCAAAAAGTAGAAACAACCCAAATGTCCATCAAATGATGACTGGATAAGCAAAATGTGATATATCCATATAATTGACTCTTATTCGACAGTAGAAAAGAATGGAGTACAGATACATGCTACAACACGGATGAATCTTGAAAACATTAGGCTAAGTATAAGAAGCCAATCACAAAAGGCCATATATTGTATTATTCCATTTATATGAAATGTTCAGACTAGGCAAATTCACAGAGACAGAAAGATTAGTGATTGCCTAGGGCTGGGGTTGGAGAAATATGGGAAGTGATTACTAATACCTACAATGTTGCATTGTGGGGAGAGGGGGTGAAAAAAATATAAAATTGATAGTGGTGATGGATGTATAACTCGGTAAATATACTACAAACCATTGTACACTTTTAATTGGATGAATGGTGGGAAACTGGTGAACTGTGGCTCCCAAAAAGTCACATCCCCATCCCTGGAACCTGTGAAAGGGGTCTTTCTAGATGCAATTAAATTAAGCATCTTGAGATAAAAAGATCATCCTGGATTCTCTCGCTGGTCCCTAAATTCAACAACAAGTGTTGTTATACAAAAAAGACAGAGAGGGATTAACACACACACACAGAAAGAGGGAGGCAATGTGAAGACTGAGGCAGAGCCTGGAGCGACGTGGCCACAAAGCCAGGGATGCCCACAGCCAGGAGAATCTGGAAGAAGCATGGAAGCGTTCTAACATTCTCTCCTAGGGCCTCCAGGTGGCGTCTGATCTTGGTGACACCTTGATTTCAAACTTCTGGTCTCCAAAACTGTGAGAGAATAAATTTCTGTTGTGGTAGTTTGTTGTGACAACCGCAGGAAACTAATGCAAGTATATAAATTATATCTCAATAAAGCTGATATTTAAAAAAAGAATCCACCTCATAATTAATGGCAGATGACTTGCGGTTTCAGAGCAAAGTGATAAATGTAGTGATACTGTCAACACATGGAGAAGAAATATTAAACAGCATGTAGAGGGAGGCGGGATGAATGAAAAGCAGATCACAGTATCCCTCATGCATGAGGTGGGAGATGACGGGACATAATTCCACGCCTTCCTAAGTGCTACTCTCTCACTATGAGGTGTTCTCCTTTTTGCCCACTCAGCAAATAAACACTCATCTTTGGAGGCTCAACTTAAATGCCACCTTCCAACCCTCTGTAGTATTGTCTCTGTACTTTGTCCTGAAGCGCTTACTGTACTTGTCCCGCCCCATTGTAATTATCTGCACTTAAAATTTTTCATCAATAGACCCAGATTGAGTAATAAATTTTTCATCAATAGACCTAGAACAATGGTCCTCAACTGGGGGAAATTTTACCCTCAAAGAACATTTTTTGCAATATCTGGAGACATTTTTGTTTGTCATAACTGCAGTGAACACTACTGACATCAAGTGAGTAGAAGTCAGGATTCCATGAAACACCCTACAATATCCAGCTCAAAATGCTAACCGTGCTGAGGCTGAAAAACTCTTGGAACTTATGAAAGCATCTAATACACAGTAGACACTCATGAAATGTTTGTGGGGCACATCGATGAAGGAATGGATGGTAGATAGACGATGAATGAAGATCACAGAGCCCTGGGGTTTTAAAGCATGGCTGCACAACAGAATCACCCAGACCCTGTTCTCAGAAACCGACTTAAACTGCTGCTGCCAGAACCCACCCCTTGAAGTTGATTTAGTTCACGTGGGATGGAACCAAGGTGCTAATCTGTTTTAAATCTCACAAGGTGATTCTCACATGTAGCCAGAGGTAAGAGGCAGCACTGGCTAAGGAACAGACTCGGTATAGCTTAAATGCCAGGCCGGCTCAAGGCAGATGCAAGTAGAGAGACTGGATAATCAAAAGTATGCAAAGCGTAGATAGTTCCATGCCGGCTATATGTGTCTCCAAATAAAATATTAACTAGGAAAGAGCAGAGAACTCAAGGGAGCGCCCCAGGGCATGCTTGCTCTGAGTGACTAAGAGGAAGGTTGCCCAAAAGAATGACAATATGGACAGTTGGAGAGATCCCGAGACAATGTGGATACAGCAGTATCTTCATTAAAAAGAAATTTAAGAAGAAAAAAAGCAGAGATTCAGCAGATGGAAAAGCAGATACTTTCCTTACATTATTTTCACCACCACCACCTACTTTTGATAATCCTAAAGTAGAAGTAATTAGTAAGCCATTTAGTTCAGAGCTGCTCACTCTTCAACAGGCACATAAATCACCTGCTGGAGTATCTTCTGATTCAATAGGTCTGCAGTGGGCCTAGGACTCTACATTTCTAACAAGTTTCCAGCTGATGCCAACACCACTAGTCCACAGATCTATTTTACAGTCACAATAGCAGATCTTCAGTAACTTTTTACTTTACCCAGTGTGATTGAAGCAACAGAATCAGAAGCTTCCAATAATTGTTAAAGTGATAAGTACATTACAGTTGATAAGTACATTACAATTAAATATTAAAACTCTCAAGCATGCCTCTGCTCTTTTTACACTGCGAAACAAAATGACAGAGAAAAGATCACTAGTAAATATTTATACGAAACGTCTACCTCAAGAAAATTAGTTGAAAGGAAATTGAAAATGTATATTAGTCAAATATAAACTTACTATACACTAAAGTTTTATATTAAAAATGAATTAACACGAGAAATTTCTAATAAGGCATCTCTGATATTTTGGCCAAATAAACTCTGGAGGAGGGTTGGTTTGACCACACAAAGGGAGGTTAAGTCACTAAGATTACTGAAGAGGCAATGTGGAAAAGCCTTGAAAAAGTAATTTAACAAATAGTAACTATGAGGTCTGAAGGTACATCCTGTTTGAGACAAACAGAAAACTATTAAAACCATGATGAGTTAAGGACTTACCTAAGAGCAATTCAAAATATTTTTAAAGAAAAAAAAAACAGGTAATAGGGTCACTGTTTCTAGAATCTTACTGCTCTCCTGCAAACCAGTAAGACTGTACTATAACAAAGAAAATTTTCTGAAACAATCTAGCTCCCTTGAAACTGTTCAGATGGTATGAGTAAGGACATATACCCGCTTCAAACCCCTTCAAATAATACCAAAAGTCAATCCACCTACAACCATGCCTCATCCAGCAGTTACAATCAATGGGCAAAATTTCAACCTTTAGTATATTCAGATTATATAGTCGTTATTATTATAGATTTGTTCTATCTGAGGGCCCCAATAAGATAACATAATTAGCTTTCTGTCATCTAAACGGAAACCTATAGTTCTCAGGGTTCACAGTAAAATCCTGTCACTAGCATTAATTTAGCAGCATGGACATTCCATCCCAGGAACTCTGATTGCAGCAAGTCTGGATAGGTCCTTGGACACAGCTAGAAAAGAAACAAATAAAAAACTCCCCAGGTGATGTTGATACTCACTGTGGTTAGGAATAATGCTCTGTGGTTTGTAACAGTGCTTCTCAAACTTTATAGTCAGGAAGTATCACCAGGGATCTTATTAAAATGAAAATTCTCATGCCTTAGGATTTAGGTGGGCCCTTAGGGGCCCTGCATTTCCAACAAGCTCCCAGTGGTTGGACTGCACCACAAGCGGAGGAGACTTACAACATGGAATGGAAACTCAATGTCGCCAAAGGACCAAGCACATGAAGTAAAGAGGGCTAGGTGGGGGCCCTGTCCTCCTGGAGAATACACACGCCTTCTAAAGGGAGCATCTACTACGCAGCTCCCATGGGTGGTGGCAGGACTTGCTGATTTGTCAGAAATGTCAGAAATCCAGGCTTTTACGGAAAAATCTCCTGACAATGTTAAACGCTATGTAAGCCAACGAAGTCCAGTCACAGAGCTAATCATTTTATGTGAATGTTCTCATGTGATCCTCATTACAACCCTACAAGATATTAAGCCATCTTACATTATAGGGAAGAAAACTGAGGTGCAGAGGAGAGAGAGGGAGAGAGAGAGAGAAATTAAGCAACTTGCTTAAGATCTCCACCTAGCAGCAGAGCAAGAATTCAAGCCCAGGTCTTCCCTACCCAGCACCCACATTCCTAATCATTAGGCCACATCCCACTAGTGGGTGGAGGGCCATCTTCCCTTTGCTAACCTAGGTTCCCTGCCTGGGATTCTGCTTCTCACTTGCACTCTCTTAGTTTGGTCCTTTGAGTAACTAATTTGCTCTTTGGTTTTATGTTCACAGTTTCAATCTAGAGTGACGCCATTCCAGTTTGCTAGAGACTGAGGATTTCCTGGGTTACGGGACATGGAATGGTAAAATCAGGACACTTCTGAGCAATCCAAGAGAGCTGGCCACTCTAGTTTTCATTTAGAGGTATTATATTTAAAAACAAAAACACCAACTTATACGACTCTTGTTGCATTTACTATAGACTTTTTAACTGACATAATTGTACTTATCTATGGGGTACATAGTGATATTTTAATACATACAATGTGTAGTGGTCAAATCAGGTAATTGCATGTCCATCACCTCATTCTCATTTCTTTGTGTTAAGAACATTCAAAATCCTCTCTTCGAGCTATCTGAAAATATATATTATTGTTGGCTATAGTCACCCTGTAGTGCTACAGAATACTAGAACTTATCCCTCCTATTCAGCTGTAATTCTGTATTCTTTAAGCAATAACTCCCTTCCCTTCCTCCCTGCTAACTTCAGGTATTTTTCAAGAATACTGTTCATTCAGTAGGTCCTACGAGAAATTCCACTTTGTTTTTCTTAAAGAATTATTTTATGTGAATGTTCTCATTTGATCCTCATTTGTTTATAGCTCTTTATATTGCATATAGATTCTCATATTGCATATGGTTTGGTCCCCCTTTTTCTACTGCACAACTGACTTTGTGTCCCCTATGCCCTATTTTACCATGTTTGTTATTTGCTAATACCAGGTTCATCTTTATTTTATGAATTTTTGTTGATAACTAGCTGAAATGCTTAGTGGGAAGGGAGAATATTATACAGGCACAGATGGCTTCTGTTTTGATTACCTAGAAGGCAACTCAGTATAATTTGATTAAATACTAGACTAACTCACAGACCTGATGCTTTCTGTTTCAGAGGTGCCATGCATTCAGAATTGTCTCTGAGGTTAAGTGTGACCTGAGAACATTTACTTCCAACTCTCCTCACCCTCCCACAAGGAGGAACTTGCAGTAGAAGCATCCTGGCCTCACTTCACACCCTCCACACTGTCCACGGGAAGCTAAGTTTGGGGGATTAAATGGCATGCTCAGCTCAGCCCCTTCCTCTTCAGGAGCCAGCACCCAACTCCCACTTGACCCTGCTCCCCAAGGCTACATGCTTTGCTCCTCCATCCTATTGGTTTTATATGGACAGGTCTCCACAGATGATGCCTGAGGTTTTCCGTCTCTGCCAGTAACTGGGTAGGTACATTTATTTTAAGGGCATAGCATTAGAAGCCTGTCTGGCTGCCCACTCAGATCATGACAGTGCTCTACATTTCATCAGCAATAAAGCAAACCTCCTTGATCTCCATTTGTCAGAATCCATCTCTCTCTCCATTGGTTCTGACCTGAGTGGGAAAGAGAAGGATACTATTTACCAATCCCCTCAAATCCCAGTAGTTAGTGAGTACAACGCTCAATTTACTGAACCTTGTATTCAAAAATTCAAATAATAATGGTTACCATGAAGCTTAAAGCACAAACATTGATAATGTATTTCACGTTGAAAACTTTTAATACAACTGAGAAGCAAATCCCTATTTTTCAATACCACAGTTTAAACTGGTCTTCAAGGTCACTGAGTCTGGTTCTTGTTTTGAAGCCTCATTTGACTCTTCCTTTTAGAAGCAGAATTAAAATAGAACAGACCTGGGCACATCAAGAAAAATACAACTACATATAAGTAATACGTGCTATTCAAAGAGAAAACAATAAATGGCTTTTCTTATTTCCTTCCTATCTGCTTATAGAAATCTACCCTGAATGACACTCCTGTGTATCTATTTCCTGAGAAGGATGCAGAACAGAATGTAACAGCCGAACACGCAGCAACAGCTATGTCTTCAACAGCTATGTCTTTTTTTTGTCAAGAAAACTGACATAGCATTCAGTTTTGATACACACTTTTGTAGAAAGCACAAAATGTACAATTTAGTACTTTAGAATAAAATTGATCAGCAAGTTATTTTAACAATTATAAATATTGAAGTTAGTAAAACAACTCCAACTTCAGATATAACATGCTTAAAGTGATCATACAGGACCTATTCCTTAGCGCTTACTATGTAATAAACAGAAAGTAAAACATGGTTCACAAATTCACATCTATGACATCTTAGTCCTCCATACTCATGGGGTTCATTGTTATAATTGTGTATTAAGATTATTTGGTATAATCAGAGGCATATTCTATGTCTCTATAGCTTCTTTCTATTAAGTCACATTAAGTTCCAATTCATTCCATCTTGTCATGCTCTATTCAGTGATACATATGCATCAGTGTGACTCACGTTCACAAAACATAAAAGTCATATTTTAGCAAATTACAGTTCTAAACCACCCCCACCACCATACCGACTCCATAGGAATAAGATCTCATACACAAGAAATCATTGCATCCAATTGAGTAACTTTGATTATAGAAGTCAGAGGAGATTCAGATACTCTCTAATAAAAACCCTGTATCCAAAAAGAAAGAAAATATACTGCAATTTCAGAGTAGATCAAAGTTTTCACAGTTTATTTATTAAATGAAGATATTTGATGTGGAGAAAGCAGACCACACCCATCTAATTAAATTGTATTTGTAAGTGAACTCTGCTACTAGATAAAAACATTATAGCTTGAAAGTTCAATCAGTAAGACGGCAGAATGGGAGTTGCTGAGCTCCCATACCCCTACACAAAAATCCAACCAACAACTATCTACAGACAAGAATATCTTCATGAATACTCCTGAACTCCTTAAACTTGAAAAGTTGAGACACCCCCTTGGACCACATAACTGAAAAGAAAAGAAAAAAAGCCTCATTGAAGGGGTAAGAGGAAAACAGGAATGGTTTCACTTTGACCACATCACCACTCCCCCACTGCCACGCCTCAAGCCAGCACAGCACCACACACAGAAGATTCCCCTGGGCCCACAATTTCTACAGTGGGAAAAGAGAGTTAGAGACAACATTCAGAGACCCTGAGCAGAAAGCCCACTCATGATTATCTCCTGGGAAACACTGGGAGTGCCAGCAAGGCTCGACCACCTAGGATCAGTTAGAAACAAAGAACAAAAGTGAGACTCACAGAAACCAGCACATGGATCTTGGCAGTTGCTCTACATTCTAGCCAATGGAGTCACTCCACCAGAGAAACTAGCCAACTGCATTGTCCTGCGATAAGTACAGTTAACTGATCTGCCAGGCTCCATTCCCTAGCCAGCCTCCCCACCTAGCCCTGATGCTCTCCTTAAGCCTTCCCCTGGCCAGGCAGCAAGGCGAGGTCAGTGATAACCTGAGGAGGATAGCAACTGGCCCCACCCAACCCCAGTAGCCAAGTAGCACAACCCTACCAAGCCTTCGTGTTCTGCTTAAGGCTTCCCAGGGTGGGAAGCAAGTACAGATGAGTGAATGAGTATCTCCAGAGAAAAGTACCTGGCCCCACCCAACCCCAGCAGCTGTGTGATGACCCCACAAAGCCTCCGTGCTTTGCTTAAGGCTTCCCTGAGTGAAGCTTGCATTCAAGCATTTCTCTAGACCACAGCCTGGCCCATCCCGAGTGGCTGAGCACAACCACAGAAACCGTACCCAGTCTCTGAGTCCAGCACACAGCCCTGCCCAGCTACAGAATAAAAACGGCAGTACTTCCTAGCCAGGGAAAACAACACGCAACCCTGTGCAATCAGAGGCTATTACAGAGCCCAGCCAGTAGCTCCACCTTACTGTAGAGTCCAGCTAGTGGTCTGTCTCATCAGACCACAGAGCACAGCCAGAAGTTCCACTCGACCTCAAAGCACAGGCAGCAGGATCGCCCAACAGCAACCCAACAGCAAGGGCTACCTGTCTGGAGTTGCTACCAGCTGGCCCATCCATCATGAAATGCTAAACTAACCAGCGAAAATCTACCACTGTAAAAGAAAACCTTCAAGGCCAAAAGAGGTGGCCATTTCCTCAAATGTGTAGACATCAAGCTTAGAAAGAATCAGAGAAATGTGACACAACAAAAATAAATGAACAAAGCCCCAGTAATGGACCCTGAAAAAAATGGAGATCTATGAAAAAAGAATGAAGAAAGCCTACATAAAGTATGGGACACCATCAAGAGTATTAACTTTCTTATAATAGAATTCTAAGAAAGATATGATAAAGAAAAAGGCCCAGAAATTATATTTAAGAAAATATGGCTGAAAGTTTCCAAAATCCAAGGAAATATTAAAACATCCAGGCATAGAAAGCTAAGAGATCTCCAATTAAATTCAAGCCAAAGATGAGTGCACCAAGACAAATCATAATCAAACTATTAAAAAACGAAGACAGCCAGGTACAGTGGCTCACACCTGTAATCCCAGCACTTTGGGAGGCCAAGGTGGGCAGATCACAGTTCAGCAGTTCAAGACCATCCTGGCCAGTATGGTGAAATCACGTCTCTACTAAAAATACAAAAATTTGCTGGGTGTGGTGGCATATGCCTATAGTCTCCGCTACTCAGTAAGGCTGAGGCAGGAGAATCACTTGAACCCGGGAGACAGAGGCTGCAATGAGCCAAGATCATACCACTGCACTCCAGCCTGGGCAACAGAGCGAGACTGTCCCAAAAAATAAAATAAAATGAAAATAAACAAAGACAAAGAATCCTGAAAGCAGTAAGAGATCAGAAACGTATCACATTCAAGGGAATCCCAAAACAGCAATCTTGATGTCTACACATTTGAGATTTGCAGATTTCTCAGCAGAATTCTTGCAAACCATAAAAGAGTGAGATAATACAGTCAAAGTTCAGGAGGAAAACAAAACTGGCAGCCAAGAATACTTCACTCAGCAAAGCTACCCCTCAGAAATAAGGGAGAAATAAAAACTTTCCCAGACAAACAAAAACTAAGGAAGTTTATCACCACTAGGTCTGCCTTACAGAAAATGCTAAAGGGAGTTAAGCTGAAATAAAAGTCTCCTAATTGATACATAAAATTTATAAAAGCAAAAAACACTAAATGGTATAAGTAATACACCAACTTATTCAGCATAATACTGTAAGGATGATGTGTAAAGTGATTTTCTATTATAAGAGTTAAAAAACAAAACTACTCAATACAAACGCAGGTATAATAAATTGTTAAAGGAATCCAAATTAGAAAAATACGTAAAATTTGACATCTAAATCATAAAAAGTGTCCGGGGCAGGGAGTTAAAGTATTGAGATTTTATATGTGATAACATTTAAGTTGTTATCAGCTTAAAATAGCCTGTTATAATAAGACTTTTGTTTGTGTTTTGGTTTTCTAAAGAGATAGAGCCTTGCTATGTTGCCTAGGCAGGACTCAAACTCCTGGGCCAAACTGATCCTCCCAGTTCATCCTTCTAAATAGATGGGACTATAGGTGCGCACAACCATGTCCAGCCAGCACAAGATGTTTTATGTAAACCTGATGATAAACACAAAGCAAAAACCTATAATAGTTGCACAAAATATAAAAAGAAAATATTTAAAGCATACCACCACAGAAATCACAAAGGAAAGCAGCAAGAGAGGAAGAAAGAAACAACAGATCTACAAAACAACCAGAAACAAATTACAAAATGGCAGCAGCAAGCCCGTACCTATTAGTAACTACCCTGAATGTAAATGGATTAAAGTCTCCAGTCAAAACAGAGAATGGCTGAACGAGTTTTAAAAAATAAAATAAAAGGCCAACTATTTGCTATCTGTAAGACAGTCACTCTACTAGTAAGGAAATACATAGACAAATTGAGGGGATGGAAACATTATTCTATACAAATGGAAAACAAAAGAGAGCAGGAGTAGCTATACCTACATCAGACAAAATAGACTTTAAGTCAGAAACTACACAAAGAGACAAAGAAGGTCACTATATGAGTACCGGAGGAGAAAGATGGTGGCCACCTTGCTAGATGCTCGGGGAGTCGAGCCAGCACTGGCCTAGGGGCCGGATGCCTTCACTCCAGACTGGGAAAGCTGAGAAGTCTCCACAGGGACCACTATCATAGCAGCACAATTTGACAGGGGTGTGGTTCTGGGGGCGGACTCCAGAACAACCACTGGGTCCTACATTGCCACTCGAGTGACTGATAAGCTGACTCCTATTCACGACCACATTTTCTGCTGTCACTCGGGCTCAGCAGCTGATACCCAGGCAGTAGCTGATGCTGTCCCTTACCAGCTTGGTTTCCACAGCATTGAAAGCAATGAGCCTCCACTGGTACACATAACAGCCAGCCTGTTTAAGGAGATGTGTTACCAATACCGGGAAGACCTGATGGCAGGAATCATCATAACAGGCTGAGACCCTCAAGAAGGAGGGCAGGTGTACTCAGTGCCTATGGGGGGTATGATGGTAAGGCAGTACTTTGCCATTGGAGGCTCCGGGGGCTCCTACATCTATGGCTATGTTGATGCTACGTACCAGGAAGGCATGACCAAGGAAGAGTGTTTGCAATCCACTGCCAATGCTCTCGCTTTGGCCATGGAGCAGGATGGCTCCAGTGGAGAAGTGATCCGCCTGACAGCCATTACAGAGTCAGGGGTAGAGCAGCAAGAACTTTTGGGAGACCAGATACCCAAATTCACCATTGCCACTTTACCACCCCCCTGAGTCCTGGGATTCTAGTGTGCAATAAGAGATACCCCATACTGATGCAAAATGTAATAAAGTTTGTCAAAGAGAGAGGAGAGAGAAAAAAAAGAAGGTCATTATATAACAATAAAGGGACATGTCATTAAAAGGACTTAATTGTAAACATATACACACCCAACACTGGAACACATAAATATATAAAGCAATCATTACATGATCTGAGAGATAAACTGCAATAGTGTAAGAGTAAGGGACCTCAGTACCCCACTTTCAATGATAAACATATCATCTAGACAGAAAATCAGTAAGAAAACACTGGACTTGAATTACACTTTAAATCACATGGACCTCATAGTCATAATCAAAACATCACATCCTACAGCAAGAAATACACAGTCTTCTCAAGCACACATGGGATATTCTCCAGGACAGGTCACAAAACAAGTCTTAACAAATTTAAGAGGATTTTAATCATATCAAGTACCTTTTCTGATCAGAATGGCATAAAACTAGAAATCAGTAACAAGAAATCTTGGAAAATTCACAAAAATGTGGAAATTAAACAACATGCTCCTAAACAAACAATAGGTCAGAGAGGAAAAAAAAGGAAATCAAACTATATTTTGAGACAAACAAAAACGGAAACACAACATATCAAAACTAATGTGACGCTGACAAAAGCAGTTCTAAGTGGAAAATATATAACAATGAATACCTATTATGAAAAAGAAAAAAAATCTCAATCTCATAAAATTCAAAAAACTAGAAAAAGAACCAAGTCCAAAGTTAGCAGAAAAAACAAAATAATAAATATCAGAGCCAAAATAAATGAAATAGAAACTAGAAACAATAGAAAAAAAATGAATAAAACTAAAAGTTGACTTTTTGAAAAGATAAGCAAAATTGACAAACCCCTGGCTAAACTAACTAGGAAAAGAAAGAAAGCTCAAATAAATAAAATCCTCTGAACTTACCTCATCATATAATGGGAAGAAACAATTATGACCATACTTGTGTCTCATGATAGTTTTAGCTTATACAAAGAGTCTGAACATAAATGACCAAAAATAAATGCTTACATTATGATACACCAATAGGATACACTGCAGCCATTATAACGAATGATTTAAAAGACTATTTAATAACAGGGAATTCTCAAAATATAAAGAAACAAACAGCAGAATATACCATAAGAAGAATATACAGACAATTTAAAATATACAACTAGAAAAAAAGATGAATGTTAATATTAACAATGAATAGGTCTGGACAATGATTTTATCTTCTAGACTTTTCTGCATGTTTCAAATATCCTTCAACAAATTTACATGTGTTGTGCTATTAGAAAGCAATATCAAATACTTTTTAAAGTCTTAAAGTTAAAAACTTCTGCTTATTTAAAACAAAACAAAATGAAATGAAAGAGAAGACATTACAACTGACACCAAAGAAATACAAAGGGCAATTAGAAACTGCTGTGTAAAATTATATGCCAGTAGACTAGATAAACTAGAAGTGAACAGACTCCTAGACACATACATACTACCAAGACTGGATCATGAAGAAACAGAAAATCTGAACAGACCACTCATGAGCAAGGAGATTGACTCAGTAATAAAAAGTCTCCTATCAAAAAAAGGCCCAGAGCCAGATGGCTTCACTACTGAATTCAACCAAACATTTAAAGAAGAACTAATACCAGTGCTTCTCAAACTCTTCCAAAAAATTGAAGTGGGAGAAAGACTTCTGAACTCATTGTACAAGGCCAGAATTACCTTAATATCAAAGCCAGACAAGAATACTACAAGAAAAAAAAAATTACAGGCCAATATCGCTGATAAATATGGATGTGAAAATCCTCAACAAAATACTAGCAAACCAAATTCAAAACAATTAAAAGAATCATTCACATGATCAAGTGGGATTTACCCCTGGGATGCAAGGAGGGTTCAACAAACGCAAATTAATAAGTGGGATACACCATAATGTATATCATTAATGATAAAATGAAGGATAAAAACCTTATGATAATCTCAATACATGCAGAGAAAGTATTTGACAAAATTCAACTGCATTTCATGATAAAAATTCTCAACACATTAGGTTTAGAGGTAATGCACTTCAACATAATAAAGGTCATATAAGATAAATCTGTAACTAACATCATACCCAACAGTGAAAAGTGGAAAGCTTTTCCACAAGGATGCCTACTGTCATCACAGTTTTTCAACATCTTAATGTCCTGGCCAGAGCTAGGCAAGAAAAACAAATAAAAAGCATCCTAACAGGAAATGAAATGAAATTATCTCTCTTTGCTGATGACATGATCTTACATACAGACAACCAACCCTAAAGACTCCGCCAAAAAATGTCAGAACTGACGAAAAAAATTCAGTAAAGTTACAGGATATAAAATCAACATACAAAAATCAGGAACATTAATATACATTTAAAAACAAACTATCCAAATAGGAAATTAAGAAAACAATCCCATTAACAATTGTCTCTAATAAAAAAAAAAAAACTTGAGTAAATTTAGCCAAGGAGGTGAAAGAACTATAAATTGACAACTATAGAACACTGATAAAAGAACATGAAGAAAATGCAAATCAGTTAAAAGATGTCCCATGTTCATGAATTAAAAGAATTAATAGTTAAAATGTTCACACTACCCAAAGTTATCTATAGATTTAACGTAATTCCTATCAAAATTCCAAAGTCATTTTCACAGAAATAGAAAAAAAAATCCTTAAATCTATATAGAACCACAATAGACCCTGAATAGCCAAAGCAATCTTGAGCAAAAAGAACAAAGCTGGAGGTAGCACACTCCCTGATTTCAAAGTATAACACAATTGTAATTGCAACAACATGGTACTGGCATAAAAACAGATACTTCACCAACAGAACAGGACAGAAAGCCCAGAAAGAAACTCATGCATTTATGGTCAATTGATTTTTGACAAAGATGCCAAGAACACACAATGGGGAAAGGTGTTGGGAAAACTGAATAATAAAATTTGATCCTTATCTCACTCCATGTATAAAAATCAACTCAAAATGGATTAAAGAGACAAATATAAGACCCAAAACTGTAAAACTACTAGAATAAAACATATTTATGTTTTATTGGTGACACTGGTCTGAGCAATAATTTTTTTAATATGACCTTGAATGCACAGGCAAAAAAAGACAAATGGGATTATATGAAGCCAAAAAGCTTCTGCACAACAAAGAAAACAATGAACAAAGAGACAATCTATGAAGTGGGAGAAAATATTTTCAAACAGCACATCTGATAAGGGGTAAATATCCAAAATACATAAGGAACTCAAACAACTCAATAGCCAGAAAAAAAAATTAAAAATAGACAAAAGACCTGAACCAACATTTTCCAAAACAAGACATAAAAATGGCCAACAGGTTCACGAAAAAATAGTTGGCATCACTAATGATTAAGAAAATGTAAAATAAAATCAAAATGAGATCCTACCTCAGACCTGTTAGAACAGCTATTATCAAAAGATGAAAAAGACCAGGCGTGGTGACTCACACCTGTAATCCCAGCACTTTGGGAGGCCGAGGCAGGTGGATCATTTGAGATCAGAAATTCGAGAGCAGCTTGGCCAACATGGTGAGATCCCTTCTCTACTAAAAATACAAAAATTAGCCAGACCTGATGGCATGTGCCTGCAATCCCAGCTATTCAAGAGGCGGAAGTAGGAGAATCAGTTGAAACTGGAGGTGGAGGTTGCAGTGAGCCAAGGTCATGCCATTGCACACTGCACTCCGGCATGGGTGACAGAGAGAGACTTCGTCTCAAAAACAAAAACAAAAAAAGATGAAAGATAAGTTTTGGCAAGGCTGTGGGAAAAAGGAACCCTGGAACTGATGGCAGAAATGTAATCAGTACAGCCATGATGGAAAACTGTTGGAGGTTCCTCAAAAAAACTGAAAGTAGAACTATCATATGATCTAGTAATCCCACTGCTGGGTACATGTCCAAAGGAATTGAAATCAATATGTCAGAGATATCTGCATTTATCTGCACTTCCATATTCACTGCAGCATTACTCACAATTGCCAAGATATGGAATCAACCTAAATGTACAGGAATGGATGAATGGATAAAGAAAATGTGGTATATACACAATATGGGATAATATTTAGCCTTACAAAAAAAAAGAGAACAAGCTCAGCCATGGAGACCCCCATCCAGGTGGCGCTGAAGGAACAGAGGAGACACCCAGATAGAAGAGCGAAGCAGGACTATATGGGGGCCAATAGCCTTCCCAGCTGAGAGCCTCAGGAGCTGACAGCATTCAGGCTGAGCTCCTCAAGCAGACTCTGACCCGCTCATTTATTCTCTCTGAACAGGTGATCATTATTAACAAACAGATGTTTGGCATTTTCTCATAACATAAAAATATATCAGGTAGGCAGCTGGTGCCTGCTTACCACTGATCACAGACAACTAAAAAGTATTCTCCACGAGGGAGCGACGGGGGCAGGGTCAGATATCCCACGCTTAAAGAACTGTTTCAACCGGTGTATGATATTTACATATTGTCCTGCCACTTTAGAGTACCCCAAGTAGTTTTCTACTTGGAGTAGAGGGCAGCTAGGTTTTCCTTGCCATCTTTTTTTCTTAGCAAACACTATATTCTATAAGACACTCAGCATTTCTTAACAGTTAGGAAGAATAAATTTTGAAATGAATTGCACAGCAGGCAGTCATTAATCACATATTGTATGTTTCAAAATAACTACGAGAATAAATTTCAAGTGTCTTACCACAAAAAAAAAGTGAGGTAACAGATATGTAAATCACCTTACCACAAAAAAATGGTGAGGTGATAGCTATGTAAATTAGCTTGATTTACTTATCTCATATTGCATACATACATCAAATAATCACACTCTACCCACAAATGTACACAATTATGATGTCAATTTTTAAAATATTAATGTAAGAAATCCCAGCTTGTGAAATTTCACGTAAGAAACAAAAAAAATCCAAATCTTTATATAGAATGTGTGATTTACATAATTCTTAAGCAACATTACCTACTTTCATTGGCAATGTCAAGAATAAATGTGAACCCTATTTTCAGTATTTTATTCTAAAACTGGTTATACATTTAAAATATTTTATTTATTAAACAGGCACTTGGCTTAAGGCAGCACTTAAGACATCATGGAAAATGTAGCAATGAGTTGCAAGATAGAATCTCTGTTTAAAAGCACTTCACAGTTTTAAGGAAGAGAAGGTGTTTATGTGATCCTATAGAAAACCAAAGTGCTTGGACATTCACAGAAGAAAGAAAACTTTTAACAGAGGGCACCAGGGAAGGCCAAAATCAGAGAGGATAAGGTTGGAATCACTACCATTGAAGGGGTACCTGAACATTTCTGGGAAGAAGAGGGCCTGAACAACAGCAGAGGCTAGGAAATCACTGGAAATCCTTAGACCAGATTAGCTATACACTGAATAACATTTAGGTGACTAATTAGAGATTGATTAGGAAAAGAACTTCAGGTAAGGCCATGGAGACACTGAACAGCAAATTAAAGAATTCTGACTTTGATCAATAGGCAGTGGAGAGCCATAGAAGGTTTTTGAGCTGGGAAGTGTGATTATCAAAGCTGTGCTTTAAGGAAATTAGTTCAGTGGTTGTCAACAATGGCAGGAGGAAAAGAGAGACTTAAGGCAGGGAGGTCTGAAAGAAGGGTCATGACATTGGTCCCACTGAAGTTGTAAGAAGTGAAAGGAAGGGATGGGCAAGAGACCCCGCAGGAAGAGAAGAAACGACACCTGAACACTGGAAGTGGGACGCAGGAAAGAGGGATGATTCAATGATGACTCAAATTTTGAGCCTGTGTGACTGAGGAAATGGAAGTCAAGATGGAAATCTGACTCAGTTCAGAGTTAACAGATTATAGATTTAATAAGAAATAGATTACTAGAATGAAATTTAATAGCCAATATATTTTCGAGTAATCTACGTAAGAGGTAAAAGTTGAATCTATTTAAATAGATTCACCAATTGTGACACAGATTTCTAACACAAATAATTGAATGTTTGTTTGTGTCAAAAACTCATTGTAGTTGTATCCTGTACCATTGCAAGATGCAACACTAGATCATGATGAAAAACCTGAATATAGGAGTATGTTGGGAGAGGAAGTTTGCACATAGAAACTAATATAACTACAATGAGTTATGGTGTTTTACATGTTAAATTCATTCCTTAGAACAAATTTTCATGACTAAAGTTTGAAAATACTAAACTATGAAGTTGAAATACTAAGCAAATCTATTCAAATTATTTCTCTCCATTCAAACTAATTTCTTTTTTCCTGTGAAACCAACATTATTTTCTGGATGACAGAATTAATTACCATCAAGAATAACGTATTTCATAAGAGTACTAATCTCAACCTTGATATCTTAAGAACATTGGTAAATATATTTTATGTCTGCATGCTCTTATTGATGCTATCTGTGACTTACAAATATGCCTTCTTATCTTACTCTAATTTAAACCATGATACCCTTATATTGAGGTGCTTTCAAGAATTATTTACCAAAACATTTGTTTGCCAAGCCTCACCTGTTTCTGTTTTCTCTGAAGGACTGAGTTTCAGATGTTGGTCTTCTAATGAAAGGCTCACACTGATACCATACAGTGGGTCATCCAAGAAAGAGGGCCTTTTCAGTCTCCCAATGCCAAGAGTCTTTGACATAAAATAGTCTTTTGTGTCATTAATAATGTCATCCTCAGAAAACTGAAGGCATTTCATATTCTCTGCTTCAATGATGAGAGCTTCTGACATGTGATGTCCAGTCAAGGCTTTAGTGAGATAGTAGCCTTTAGAAGCTTCACATTCTGCACTTTCAAGCATATTTGCATCTTCTCCCTCAGTTTTCTGGACCTTTGTTTCTGATTCATTTAGTAATGTAGAGATGATGGATCTGGAAAGCTGGGGAAACACAGGTGTTATGTCCTCAATGTCTTCATTTTCTCTTTCTGAAGAAAATTTAACGATGGATTTTTGTTTAACTATGCATTCATCCAGAAGACACTTTAACTGTTCTTCAGAGAGATGTGGTGTGGACTCTAACTGATGACACAAAAAGAAAAGTTTACATAATCAGCTGACTGAGTAAACACATTTATTTTTGGTAAGCATCCAGTAATACAATATAAATGCAAGTAGCTCCTTACACAACACATACAAATAGAAAAATAATTCACTGTAAAGTATCGAAAATTGTAAGGAAAATGTCATAATCCTGCCAAAATCTTTGGCTGGTGTTTCTCTGACCCCACCTATCCCTCAGCATGAACTCCACCCACCACCCAATTCCTTAACTGAAAAAAAAAAAAGGCATACAAGGCAAACTACCCCTACCCTTGGGGATTCAGCACTCCCATGTCTGTCCACAACTCTCAGTGGACAATACTGCTGAAGACAGAAGAGGAAGGGTGAAGGGTGGGGCATCCTGAGATGTGTCGTTGCTTCAAAGCTACAGGTCTAGGCAGAGGCCAGGGGCATTCCAGAGGCAGTGGTGCATTTGGGGAGAATGATTTGATCATACATATTTAATCTCTGCTTGTAAAGGTTATCAGGGCTGTGTGTTTCAACCAAGACCTTAAATATTTAAAAGCATTTTTTTCTTCCAGCAATATTCTCAGGAAATAAAAATAAATCAAATAAAAGTAGAGAGCCATGTTCTATAAGACTTCAGCTGAATAGCACAACATCTGAGTTACAACAGTCTTGAAAAGGAATGATATTAAAATATAGTGAAACACACGGAAAAAATATATATACTTCCCAAAAAAATCAGTGTCTTCCATGGTTTACATGAGGATTATCTAGGAAAAGACTAATCCTCCTTTACAGGGAGATGAATTATCTGAGAACAAGAAGTCCCCATAAGAAAACTTAATCATGAATTTAAATGACTTTAATTTCTACTTCAGCAAAGTAAAATAACGCTATTGGCCTACTGTGAAAGTACTCAGTAAAAAATCACTAAATATTCTATATATGTAAAGTGCTAAAATAAAAAGTTACTAATGGTACTAGTATAGTTAATTCTCCACTATTATGTAAAGCTTCTAATGCAACTAATAAATACTAGGATGTAAAACTATTTTTGTGCCATGTTTTAAATTTTTTTTAATTATATTTAACTTATCTATATTAAAGCTAGTTTTTACAGTAGCAAATGTCACTAGGAGTACAAGAAATTGTCTGGGAACATACTCTTAGTAATTATTTGGAATTCAAAATTCAGGTGACTGACCCTAAGATTAATATATATGTCAAGAAATAGGATTTGAATTATATATTAGCAAATTCTACTTTTAGTCACTAGGCATTTCAGGCATCCAGATATGGTACTTTATCCATAATCAGGAACATTCTCTTCATGCTACTATGTAAACCTAGTCAAGCAGAAAATGAAGGAAGTCCTGCTATGACATTAGATACCAAAAACATACTTTCAAAATTTGCTTACGTAAAATTGCTTATAATGTATAGAGAATTCCCTAAGATTTAGAAAGAGCCCATTGAGTGTCATCCTCACCAAACATCCTCATCAAAGCTTTATTATTATGAAATCATCAGACACTAGAAAAAAAAATCAGTCTATACTGGAGCAGGAGGAGGTCTCTAGGGAAAAAAAGGACAGGAGGGCGGATTGGTAGATTATCCAATATGCTTGAGCATTTCTAAAAGTAATATTGATGCGATAGATGTTTGGCATTCTGATGATACATTTTGCTAAATACACAGAAAATGAAGCAAAAGGAATAACAAAGCAATTAAGAACTGGCGAAAACAAAAGTTATACAAAAAGAGGAAACAGATCCAAGATGGCTCAATAGGAACAGCTCTGGAGTGCAGTTCCCAGCAAGAATGCAGAGGGTGACTGATCACCGCATTTCCAAACCAGTTTTTACTGCCCACAGACCAGGAGATTTCCAGGCAGAAAAGCACCACGAGTCTCCAGCACTGGCGCAGCGGGTGTCTGCATAAAAATTGACACAAATCTGGGCGGATGTTTCAACTGGCACCTAGAACACCTGGGAGACAGAGTCGCCCATTCAACTGAAAAAAAAAGGCGCTGAAACAGAGAGCCAGGTGATCTGGCTCGGCGGGTCCCACCCCGACAAAGACCAGCAATCTGAAATGCTCTGGATTGAGAGTTTCACAGCAAGCACAGCTGGAACCTGGACAGTCCAGCTCGGTCGGGGGAAGGGCAGCCATTACCGAGGCAGTCCACCATTACCGAGGCAGTTCTAACTATACCTCTATAAACAATAGCACAAGGAAGTTCACACAGCAGCTGGGCAAAGCCCACAGCAACGCAGGAACACCTCTGCTGACAGACTGGGACTAGGCTACCTCCTCGCTGGGCAGGGCATCACTGAAAAAAGGCAGCAGAACATCAGGAACTTATAAATAAATCCCCACCTTCCTAGGACAGAGCACCTGGGGGAAAAAAGGCAGTTATGAGTTCTGCTGCAGCAGACTTAAAGGTACCTGCCCAGCAGCGCTGAACAGAACAATGGAGCTCGCAGCTCAGCACTTGAGCTCCTATAAGGGACAAACTGTCTCCTCAAGCAGCTCCCTGACCCCCATATATCCAAAGAGACACCTCATAAAAGAGAGCTCAGGCTGACATCTGACAGGTAACCTTCTGGGACAAAGATAACAGAAGAAGAAACTGGCAGCAACCATTACTGTTCTGCAGCCGCCACAGGTGATCCCCAGGCAAGCAGGGTCTGGAGTGAACCTCCAGCAGTCCTACAGCAGAGGGGCCCGACTCTTAGAAGGAAAACTAAAAACCAGAAAGAAATTAATTCATCATCATCAAAAAGGACATCCACTCAGAGACCCCATCCAAAAGTAAACTACAAAGACCACAGGTAGACAAATGCACAAAGACAGGAAGAAACCAGCCCAAAAAGGATGACTTAACACTTCACTGTCAATATTAGACAGATCAACAAGACAGAAAATTAACAAGGATATCCAGGACTTGAACTCAGATCTGGACCAAGCAAACCTAATAGATATCTATGGAACTCGCCACCCCAAATCCACAGAATATACATTCTTCTCAGTACCACGTGACACCTGCTCTAAAACTGACCACATAATTGGAAATAAATCACTCCTCAGCAAATGCAAAAGAATGGAAATCAAAACAGTCTCTCAAACTACAGTGCAATCAAATTAGAACTCAGGATTAAGAAACTAACTCAGAACCACACAACTTCATGAAAACGAAACAACTAGCTCTTGAATGTTAACTAGATAAATGATGAAATGAAGGCAGAAATAAAGATGTTCTTTGAAATCGACAAGAATAAAGACACAACATACTAGAATCTCTGGGACACATTTAAAGCAGTGTCTAGAAGAAAATTTATAGCAATCAGTGCCCACATGAGAAGCAAGGAAAGATCTAAAATTGACACCCTAGCATCAAAATTGAAAGAGCTAGAGGAGCAAGATCAAAAAAAAACTCAAAACCTAGCAGAAGACAAGAAATAACTAAAATCAGAGCAGAACTGAAGGAGATAGAGACACAAAAAAACCTTCCAAAAAATCAATAAATCCAGGAGCTGGTTTTTTGAAAAGATCAACAAAATAGACCACTAGACAGATTAATAAAAAAGAAAAGAGAGAAGAATCAAACAGATGCAATAAAAAACGATTAAGGGGATATCACCACAGATTCCACAGAAATACAAACTACCATCAGACATTAATACAAACAACTCTATGCACATAAACCAGTAAACCTGGAAGAAATGGATAAATTCCTGTACACTTGCACCCTCCCACGCCTAAACCAGGAAGAAGTCAAAACCCTGAACAGACCAATAACAAGGGCTGAAGTTGAGGCAGGAATTCATAGCCTACCGACCAAAAAAAGCCCAGGTCCAAATGGATTCACAGCCAAATTCTACCAGACATACAAAGAGGAACTGGTATCACTCCTTCTGAAACTATTTCAAACAATCCATAAAGAGGGAATCCTCCCCAAATCATTTTATGAGACCAACATCATCCTGATACCAAAACCCGACAGAGACTCAACAAGGAAAGAAAACTTCAGGCCAATATCCATGATGAACATAGATGCAAAAATCTTCAATAAAATATTGGCAAAGTGATTGAAACAGCACATCAAAAAGCTTATCCATCACGATCAAGTAGGCTTCATCCTGGGGATGCAAGGCTGGTTCAACATATGCAAATCTATAAATGTAATCCACCACATAAGCAGAACCAAAGACAAAACCACATGATTATCTCAATAGATGCAGAGAAGGCCTTTAACAAAATTCAACAGCCCTTTATGCTAAAAACCCTCAATAAACTAGGTACTGATGGAATGTATCTCAAAATAATAAAAGCTATTTATGGCAAACCAACAGCTAATATCATACTGAATGAGCAAAAACTGGAAGCACTCCCTTTGAAATGTGGCACTAGACAAGGATGCCCTCTCTCACCACTCCTATTCAATACAGTACTGGAAGTTCTAGCCAGAGCAATCAGGCAAGAAAAAGAAATAAAGAGTATTCAATTAGGAAAGGAGGAAGTTAAACTGTCTCTATTTGCAGACAACATGACTAAATTTAGAAGACCCCATCAGCTCAGCCCAAAATCTCCTGAAATTGATAAGCAACTTCAGCAAAGTCTCAGGATACAAAATCAATCTGCAGAAATCACAAGCATTCCTATACACCAATAACAGACTTAAAGAGAGCCAAATCAAGAACGAACTGCCATTCACAATTGCTACAAAGAGAATAAAATACCTAGGAATACAACTTTAACAAAGGATGTAAAGGACCTCTTCAAGGAGAACTACAAACCACTACTCAAGGAAATAAGAGACGACACAAACAGATGGAAAAACATTCCATGCTCATGGTTAGGAAGAATCAATATTGTGAAAATGGCCATGCTGCCCAAAGTAATTTATAAATTCAATGCTATCCCCATCAAGCTACCTATGACCCTCTTCACAGAACTGGAAAAAACCACCTTAAACTTCATATGGAACCAAAAGAGAGCCCGCATAGCCAAGACAATCCTACACAAAAAGAACAAAGCTGGAGGCATCACGCTACCTGACTTCAAACTATACTACAAGGCTACAGTAATCAAAACAGCA